>JAWNKX010000170.1:0-208817 GCA_035041755.1 Cacoxenus indagator | reverse complement strand
AATTTCTGCACCAAGGACCCGATTTGCGTGAAATGCGCTGGCAAGCACAAAACTATTGACTGCAAACTAATAAGTGCAGATCAAATTAAATGCGCTCTTTGTGGCGGCTCACACACAGCCAACTATAAAGGATGTGACGTATACAAACATCTAAAAATTAAAAGATTTCCCTCACTAAAAGAGAAAGACGATAAAAAAGATGACCATCAGGTAGTAGAACAGACATCAAACAAAGTCAAAATTGGAATAACGTACGCCCAAACAGCAGCCAGTAACCGTAGAAACCCCACAAATCAGTTACAACCCCAACAAAAAGATGAGGAACACAACAAAAACGAAAGCAACAAAAACGAATCCAACAAAAACGAGACTAGTGAAAACACAGAAAAAAAGACTGAATTTTCAAAAGATTTAGCGGAAATAAAAGATATAATAAAACAACTAGCGCAACAAATGAGTAATATGATTAACATCATAACAGTACTATTGACAAAACTCGACAACAAGAATGGACACTAAAATAAAAATTTTAACTTGGAATGCAAACGGATTAAAAAATCACCTCAATGAACTACAGCTTCTCCTACACAACAACTACATTGACATTGCTTTGATATCGGAAACACACTATACAAGTAGCCAGCACATGAACATAAGTGGATACAAGATGTACCACACATGCCATCCCGACGGTACAGGACACGGTGGGACTGCTATCATTATTAAACAAAACATTAAACATAACGTACTGCTTCCATTCCAAGAAACCTATATCCAGTCGACAAGCATACAAATCTTGGACTCATCCGGACCACTAAGAATAACAGCCGTGTATAGCCCACCAAAGCACAATATCTCGCAGTCGCAATACCTTGACTTCTTAAAAACTCTCGGACACCGTTTTATAGCTGCAGGCGACTACAATGCGAAGCATACAGACTGGGGCTCCAGAATATCAAACAAAAAAGGTAAAAACCTACAGGGTGCACTGCTGTTAGCAAAAGCTAAACATCTTAGTACTGGCGAACCCACGTATTGGCCAACAGACAAAAATAAAAAGCCAGACCTCATTGACTTTTATATACTCAAAGACATAGACTTAAATAAATGTGTCATAACATCAAGACTGGAACTATCGTCAGACCATACACCTATACTACTCGAACTTAATTCAACTGAAGTGAACACAACCAAGTCCAAACTATGGCACAACAACAAAACTGACTGGGATACCTATCGAGACTACATTAACACAAACTTAAATACAAGCATTCCACTGAGATCACCCGACAACGTAGAATCAGCTATAGTCCAACTAAACGATACCATTGAGAAGGCAGTATTGCAAGCAACTCCGGACAAGATAATACACCATGCAAAGCGATACACACCCCCTGCGCTTCGCAAATTGATATGCACAAAACGAAAACTAAAAAAAGCATGGACCATTTGCAGATCCCCCGATGCGAAAAATAAATATAACAAGGCAACTAAAGAAATTAAAAAATATCTCCAAAATCAGAAAAATTATGAAATAACGAAGTATTTACAGAGGCTAACTCCGACAAGCTTTACCGACTACTCCCTGTGGAAAGCTACAAAAAAACTGACAAATAAAACAATACACCAGGCACCTATAAAAATGGACAATGGATCATGGGCAGTAACGAACCTAGATAAGGCGACAGTTCTAGCGAATTATTATGAAAAAATATTTGCTGATGAAACTATCAACGAAGATGACTGTCATATAAACTCAACAGTCACTCCCCAGCCAACTCGCCTAAAAGAAATATGCACAAATGAAATACTCAAATGTATACAGCACGACATAAAGCCCAAAAAAGCACCCGGGTATGACAAAATTGACGGAAAACTTTTAAGGGAGCTACCACTTCAAGCAGTGGTATACATACGCAATATTTTCAACGCGATAATTCGACTAAATTACTTTCCTAAAGTATGGAAAGTGGCTGAAGTCATTGCAATTCCAAAACCTGGTAAAGACGTATATAATCCAGCATCATATAGACCAATTAGCTTACTTCCACTGCTGTCAAGAATATTCGAGAAGCTCCTGTGCCAGCGACTGTTACCTATTATAGAACGCAAACATATAATACCTGACCACCAATTTGGCTTTCGACGAAAACACTCGACCATACAACAAATCCATCGTGTGACTCATAAAATTTTAAACGATCTTGACAACAAAAAGTTCTGTATAGGAGTTTTTCTAGATGTAGAAAAGGCATTCGACAAAGTTTGGCACAAAGGACTAATCAGAAAATTGCGCAATATATTCCCGCATAACGTACTACAGATATTAGTACACTTTATCACAGAAAGACATTTTTTCGTTAAGTACTCAGATGAATATTCCACATTAAGAAAAATCAAAACAGGCGTACCACAAGGAAGTGTACTAGGACCGTTATTATACACTATCTTTACAGCGGACATACCAACACCAAATGACGACGCTTCAATGATAGCCACATTTGATGATGACACTATAATACTTAGCGCACATAGACAAGTAAACATAGCAACATCCAAACTACAACAGCATCTGGATACTACCCTAAGGTGGTTTGAAAAGTGGCAAATAAAAGTAAATAATACCAAAACAGTACATGTTATATATACAACTAAAACTAAATTCACACCACCTCGTATAAAGATTGACGGAGCTGACGTAAAAATTGAAAACGTAGTCAAATACCTAGGATTATATATTGATAACAAACTCAACTGGAAATACCATATACTTAAAAAACGGGATCAAATCAAGCTGAGGATTAGTCAATTATATTGGCTGCTCAAATCAAAATTAACATTAGAAAACAAAATACTGATCTACAAAGCTATTATAAGACCAATCTGGACTTACGGAGCACAAATCTGGGGAACGGCCAAAAAATCAAATACAGACATAATACAAAGACAACAATCAAAAATAATTCGCATGATCACGAAGGCTGGGTGGTATATAACTAACAATGATCTGCATCGTGATCTTAATATTCCAACAGTAACAGAGGAGATTACAAAAATAAGTCGTATCTACCAGACCAAGCTTACCAAACACCCAAATGTTGGTGTCAATCTACTACCAATACAGGAACTACAATGCAGACGCAGGTTACAGAGGACAAGGCCAGTGGATCTGGTTGAATAAATTCGAAATTATATATATATATATCTCAATACCACTTTTTTTCTTTGCTTTTGTTTAATGTGTTTATTTTTGTATTTTATATTTTTATTACATTTATGTTTACTTTACTATATTTTGCTCTATAATTGTATTAATTTAATTTAAATGTATATTATTTTTGTTACTATTTTGATTTTTTCCCCTACATCCTTACAAAAATAAAAAACTTTTGTGATCTGCTCACATAAATTAGTTACAACCCAGAAATAACTTTTAAACCATGTACTAATAGTCTTAATAAAAAATAAAGACATATGTACACGACATATGGGAAATAAAAAAAAAAAAAAAAAAAATATATATATGAATGAAACCAAAATCGTTGGGTTATGTTATATGTTTTATTATGAACTGAGAGCAGCTCAATGGCGTGCTCATTCCAGTCTCCATACAGAACTGACTTATGCGTACTTGGGACGCTAACTCTAAAGCTAGCCCACTGCTAAGCATGGTGACATTGGTTCCCTGTGGTGATCCTGCATGCGCGGTGTCAATTTCAGTTCGCCGGACGTACGCCAGATTCACAGTCATCTACTTTGCTTAGTTTTACGCCGACTCCGCGTTCGCCAATGGGCTGAGCATGTGGTCAACATGATAGCTTTTTTGAAGTCTTACGCTATCGAAAAGTTTTACCAGGGCGTACCACACAATAACACTGGTATAGGTTACCGCTCCAGACCCTATATGGTCTATAGTCAGTTGCGACTTTATACCGTTGATATGCCGCAAGTTGCCCATGCTCATCTTATGAAGATACGTCATGCTCAGGATGTCGTCATGGCTCTTTACGTTCAGCAGCACTGATGCCGAAACGCCGGGTGTCTTTTTCAAAATGTTATTTTGGTTGACGTACACGGATTCGTTAACCCGAATCTCGTGGTCGAAAGTGAGCAGGAACGTGCCGGTAACAACCTTTACCGGAGCATCCCCATCCTTGACAGTGATCACGTTGCCACTGACGACGATGACACCATCATCGATCACTGTTATAGGTTCGAGCTAATTTGGTCGGGTCTGCAGAGCGCAAATTTTCCGGAGTGAAGTTATTGAGCGCACGTCGCTTTCGGGAGTTATTTGTAGAAAGTTGATGTAACGGTATGGCTTCAATCTCCGATGGCTACTATCTGCTTGTTGCGTTCCGCGATTTTGTCGCTATCAGCTAGGTTGATTACTTTTTTATTATGAGTAACAGGAAAGACAATAATCTTCTTACATACTAACTTAGACTTGCTCGCTTGTACTCGGGCAACAGTTTAACAGCTGGAGAATTGCTTTTTCAACATCTACTATTGTCCTCGAAAGTACGGCTGGACATGGGCAAACTTCAAGAATTTGTCGACACAAGTTAAAAAGTGTACCCTGTCTGTTGAGAAAATGTCAATGTGCCAGCGTATGATGGTACAGGCGATTTTCTTAATATTTCTTTTTTGGGTGCCGATCATATTTTGTCCTCATACAAAGCGTGCAGTTCGCTACAACCTCATTGACTACTGCTGTCATCTGGGGAAAAAAATAATCCTGGAGAATCTATTTTACGTTCTGTGAGCCCCGTTATGCTCTGGTGTGGCTATCTCCTTTTGTTCCCCTTTATTGACCACACCAGTCACAAGTTTTTAAGTGAACCAAAATGTTGTGACCGGAAAAGTCTCCACAACGCCATGTTGTATGTGCGCCAAAACCGGTAAGTCACAATGAATATCGTTTACAACCCCGGGATTTATGACCGCTTTTACAGCCTCCAGCAAAGTACCTTCATCTGTGTAGCAAATAATGTGTCGAGTCTTTTCCCGAAACATTATAAAGTTCCAGACTGAGTCATGTTGTGCCTCTTTTAATATTACCTGGTTTCGGAAACAGTTCACCGGTTTGTCTGTCTTTTCAGGGACACTTCACTGTGAATGGTTGCAGCGTCCGACTCTACCTCATGTTCCATCACATGGATGATTAGTCGTGATAATGCATCAGCGGCATGATTATCCCTACCCGGCTTGTAGAAAATCTTAGCATTATGCTCCTCAATGAAAGCCTTCCACCGCTTTATTTTTGCATTTGGGTTAGAAACCGACACCGCAAATGTGAGCGGCTACCATTCTCACCCTTTAATAGATTGGTCATCGGCTTTGCAATTGAGGTGAAGTCTTTCAGGAAGACTTAATAATAGCTTCCCAGACCTAAAAATTACCTTACTCCCAACAATGTGGAGGGCTCAATGAACTGTTTAATGGCCTTCACCTTTTCCGGACTCGTTCCTTTGTCGTCCTTTGATACAATAAACCCGGGATATTCAACATCCTGCTTGAAGAAGCGAGATTTTACATGTGATACTCTCATGTTAGCATCATAAAAATTCCTCAAGACCCAGCCAATGTGTTTATATGGTCATTCTCTGTTTCAGAGAAAATTATGTCCTCATCGACGTAAACGTAAAGTGCCGATCTGCTCCAGAAACACATCATCTATGGTCTGGAAAATGCTTGGCGCATTTTTCAATTCAAACGGGAGTCGGCAGAATTCATATTTTCCCCCTGTTAACGGAGAAAGCCGTCTTCTCATGGTCGCGTTCAGCTAACGCAATTTGCCTGACTTCAGATTAAGCGTTGTAAAATATTTATATTTACCAAGGTTCGACACAATCATTGAAAATCGTCTTCTGATTGAAATCTACTACTACACATTTATTCCTATTGCCTAACTCGTCAACTTCCTTCTTATCAACCACCCATATTCTGTTGTTATATGACGACCATGAAGGTCTAACTATGCCGCTTCGCAGAAGGTCTTTTATCTCCTAATCGATAAAGTCGGCTACACCCATTGGATACGGGTACAGCTTGGAATATACCGGATAATCACTCGCTGTCCGGATTTTGGCAACCACCGGAGTATTGTAAGGTGGTAGTTCGTTAGCATCCGCAGACTTTAATTCGTTCTTTGAGCATTTTTAAAAACTCAGCTTTTATGTGCTGCGGTGAAGTTCAATTTTGTTTATTTGTGTGAAATTCGCATTTGCACACTTTAAAAACTTAATTGGTTTCCACCCGTTGTCGTGAACACTTATTTTTGACTTGAGATCAATTTTCGCAGTAACCCGCGTTAGCAGATCCAGACCAATTATCCCGTCAAACTTGCAAGGTTTGGCAAAATGGAGAAAGTGTTGGCCACCCCAAACAAATGAACAAACGGATTTTCCCCACGTGATTAACGCCATGTATGGATTTTCCACAAAAGGTTTTTCTACTACTACTACATATTCTGACTCCGTATCTATCAAAAGTTTTATTTTTTTCCCTGCAATTGACCGCTCTATGAACGGTAGCAGGGACGATTCCCTAAAAAATTCACAAAACCTGCATCCGACATCTGTTTATCCACTTCAGCGACTGCCGTCGAAGCCATTTCTCTGTAATCCCCCCCTCCCCATTTGTAATCCACCCCTTCTTGAGGAGGGGTTTCTGGTGTCAAGTAGTTTATTCTCTGGAACTTGTGACCCGTCCGTCTCTCGGACTCATTTGGCCTTTTAAAACCTTGCCCCTGATAACGTTTCTGATTAACGGGAGCGGTATGTCTTTGTCCCTGATATTGATAGATGGCAGATGGCATAGATGGCAGTATACCTATGTCCCGAGTTCTGAGGGCTATATTGCGTTCTTTGACGCATTTTTGAGGAACCTGGATCGGCTCGTCTAGCTCCTTCTGAATTCTTTCGGGTTTCTGCTCGCGAATTCTAAAGTAAGGGGTTTTCCCTTGCTGCTTGTACTGGGGATTCTGATTGCTACTCTGTCCTTTTACTATTATTCCCTTTACCCTCCTGTTTCTGTTCTTTCTGTTGCTCCTCTAAGTTCCTTGTATAAAAAAGCGAACCGGTATCGCTCATAGTTCGACTCCACTTCTTGGTCCAAGGCAAGTGCTGTCGGGAGATCACCCGGGCGAGCTACATATACGATGTCACTTAGTGCTTTTCTCGCACCTAAGATGAACACACGCAAGGCGTCCATCCTATATTTTTCGTTCAACGCTACCGCCACTGCTTTGTCATGGGTCATTATAGTCTTGTTGGTCAGCAGAGTTAGCTTTTTTTCGACCTCCTCGTAACACTGTAAAATTGTCATGTTGCCCTCTCGCAGGGTTGACATTTCCTGCTCTATTAAATGGATTTGCCTTTTGTTGGCGTAAGTGAAGTCTAGGCGGGTAATTATTACCTTGAAATTCAGTGGGGTATTAAAAGACAACAAGACCGAGTCTGCCAAGTCTGTTACTTTGTTCCTAATTATCGGAACTGCCTGGTAATGTTTGGAACTACCCTCGTATTTTTCGAATAATCTATAGGCGTTGTGCGCTGCTTGTCTCCAAGACACATAAGACTCCTGTTTCCCTTCGTATTCCGGGAGAGACTGCATTATGTCTAATGACTCGTCGCATTTAACACCCTCAACTAATTCTATGTCTTCGCCCACTTCTATTTTAGATGGTTTAGCTCCTATATTCCCTATTCGCTGATTTATCTCGCTAATCTGATGATCAAATATCTGTTTTTGATTCAAAATAGCACACCTAATGGCAGCCTCAATTAACTGCTGAACCTGGGCTGCGTCCATTTTTTCTTGGCTCCACCACCAACCTCTGTCACTACTTTGGTTATATATATATATATATCACTCTGTCTATACACTTCCATATGCTTAAATGTCTCAGCTAGATCTTCTAACTCAGGTTCGCCACTCATTCAATTTAAATCCGTTGTTCAACTTCACTCGATTTTTGGCACTCGTTACAACTTTTCGATCTTACTTTTAAGTGGGGCTTATAAAATAGACAGTGTAAAAATTTCTCTTTACATAAAGTGAGCAATTTACTTACATGTTTATTAGATTATAATTTAGCATATTAGATTATAATTAGATTATAATTTAGCAGGTTTGATCCTGCGTGGTTGTACTTCGTCCGTGTTGATGGTGTTGGGGTTTTTTTTTGACACTGTTTTTTTTATGTATTTTAACACTTGCCCCACGTTGGGCGCCAAATAAACAAGATTGGGTTTTCTATTTTGTTTTTATTTTATTACTTTCGTGAGCAGCACATCGGCTTACTTCCACGAGTCTGATTTTAGAACTCATACAAAATGATTTTTACTCTGCTTAAATACTATTTTGAAAATAGGCGTCGTTTTTAATTCCGTTATCCATTTAGTTACTTCTCGTTAAATAAAACACACGTTTAAGTTTCACTTCTCTATTTGCTTTGGGTATTTGTCTTCTTCCACTTCTGGAACTGTAAGGATGGTTATTTTAATTTATTGAACCTTATCACTTATTAAAACTTATCACTAAATTGTCTGTACGCAGTAAGACGTTGCCGACGCTGATCGGGGTGTTGTTAAGTATCAGCCGTTGAAGAAGAAGACGTTAAACAATAAGACTTTAAAAAGGAAGAAGTTCACTACCCTTGACAGCGTTGTCACAAGCATTACGGGCCTTGCTTCAAGCGGTCATTTCGTGCGCTTACACTTGTGTTACTCTAAGTTTGTTGTATATTTGGATACAATTTTTAAATATTGTCCGACTTCTATAACACAGAGTACGGTCTGTCATAGGGTGATGAAAGCGATGGTCGAACAGAATCATTTCGCACGAAAACGCGTGTCGATGAACGCAGCTGTGGAGAAACAAAAATTTTCGATGCCGAGTGGCATCTCTCACACAATGAAAATAGACCAAGGATGTCGATGTTGACGTGCGAAAAACGTTCGTCGGGTGGTTGGTATTTGGCCGGTCGTGATTGCGTATCACGGTGTACCTTACCACGTTTGATAACCGCGAACGAAAGTGCTGACCTCTTTTCTGATTCCGACAGGTTCGTGTAGGTCATTAGTTTGGTGGTTGCACGAACGCCGTGGAATAAAAGGACGTACCTTCGTTGTATCGCACATCAGTTACAGTTCGCTTCCTGGAATTGGGAAAGACTTTAGAAAACAGCCGTTGAAGTTCGATGTCATCTCTCTGTGCGCGTAGTAAACTTTAGCGCCGATTGACGTTGTTTTTACCGGAAATATGGCGAATGTCGGTACTTGACGAGGATATGCTTTTTCGACCTTCTGCCAAAAAGCAAATGTAAGCGGACGATGGTCGGTGAGTACATAGCAACTACGGCCTTCCATCATGAAGCGGAAATGCCTTATGCTCTGGTAAAAGGCGGTTAGTTCGCGGTCATACGTGCTGTAGTTGCATTACGTTTTCGTTGGCGCTTTAGAGTAAAACCCTAAAGTTGCAAATGACCGCTGACGACTTGGTAATTGCACCCGTGCATCGGATGAGCCAATATCATCGCGTTACTCAATTCCTTCTCGCACTGATTGAAGGCTTGTTCGGATTCAGCGTCCTAGCTTAGAAGCGTGCGTTGGTTTGTTCTGTTTGCCTGTAATCATTTTCTGAACAGTGAGCTGGTACGAAACTGCGCGTGGTAAGAATTTCCGGTAAAGTTGGTCATTGCTATAAAGCTTTTGAGATCTTTCACCAACGAAGGCTTAGGGGAGTTTCGAATGACGTCTTGTCTCTCCGGTAGAGGCTGGATTCCTTGAGCGTTTACCAAGTGTCCAAGAAACTTTATCACGCTTTAACCAAATCCGCCAAGTTGATCAAGAGATGCTTGTCCGATAGTCCTTGAAATACTTACCGAAGATCATGGCGATGCTGTTCAGGCGAAATGGAAGTTATGCAGATGTCGTCGATGAATGGAAAGGCAAAATCCAAACCGCGCAGAACTTCGTTGGTCAATCGCTGAAACGTTTGCGATACATTGCAGAGACCAAATGTGAGGAATTTAAATTCGAACAATCCGACAGGTTTTTATGGCTTTTTTCGGAATGTCTTCCTCTCAAATCGGCACTTGGTGAAAAGCCTTGAGTAGGTCGATATTCGAAAATATTACATTACCGTGAAGGTTGCTGGTAAAGTCACTCAAATACGGCAACGGATAGCGATCCGGTACGGTTTCTGCGTTCAAAGCGCGATAGCCCTCGCATGGTCTCCACGTGCCGTCTTTCTTACGGACCATGTGTGACGAGTTTGGGCTATTTTTACAGGAAGGTCTACAGATTCCCGATTTAAGTCAGAGTCGAATTCCGCTCGTGCTGCTGCTAACATCTCTGGCGACAGGCGTTGAGGTCGAGAATATACTGGCTGTCCCACGGTCTAGATGCGGTGCATTGCGCATTCATAATGTCCGCAAATTCGGACAAAATGTCGTAGAACGGGTCGCTCGCAGTGAATGTTTTGATGAATGCCGCGTGGCATGCTATAGATGACGTTGTGGCGATTTCAATTTGGTCACGTTGTCGATGAGGAGATTTCGCTCTATGCCGATGAGAAGATCATAGTGCCATAAGAAATCTGCACCTATGATTAGAGAAGTGACATCAGTAATTATGAATGAACAAAAAAATTTTCTCCTGAGTCCTAAATCGAGCTTAATTCGCTTGTCACCGATGACCTTGCTTTGCGAACCGTTGGCGGCATACAGCATTGTGGATGTTGGGCGTATGTGGAATGTTTTGGCAGCGAGCGGCAAGATGGAAACTTCGACGCCTGTATCGACAAGGAAAGTTTGCCTTGAAACGTTGTTGCGAATCTGCAAGCGAAATAACTTGAGTCGATCGACTAAACTCTCGCTGCATTTTGCTGGACGCACTGGAAGTCATAAAGGTGGTGTCATAACTTGGGAAGTCACTGCTCTAGCGGGTGGCATGAATATTCGCACGGACTGCGACATCTCTTCGCGCTGCTACCAAACTTCCGCTGGTACCAACAAGTACCGGAATTAGGCTGAGAGTCACTTAATGGCTGCTGATATGAATGGCGACGTTGTCTCGGCCCTGACTGACCGCGACTGATGCGAGATCGCGAAAGTGTTGACGTCGTTTCGAGCTTTTTTTGTTAGTTCGGCTACTGCTGTCTCTAAAGCATCGAAACGTTGTGTCTGCGATGCGCTGAATACCCTTTGCTGTGAGTTGATAGCGTCGACCACTGAGTCAGCTATTTTTGTGAATTCTGCGGCGGCTTCAAGAAACTGCTATTACTGGCTGGGCTGCTTCGGGCAATTCTTTGGCCTATAGTCCCTTTAATGCGGCTTCTCCGATAGTAGAGCCAGCTACTCGCTTCATTTCGAAATACAGTTCGGAGGGCTTCTTATCACCAAGAGGCAATTCAGACAGGAGGCTGTTAAGACGCCGCTGCTCACTGTCGGTGAAGTGCTCTATTATGCTTTGCTTCACGAACTGGTAGTGATTGGTGGCGGGTAGGGAATAAATTACTTCTGTAAGCTAACCGATGACATTCGGGTCCAACGACGCTAAAATTGTGGTTGCCTTCTGTCTGTAATGGTTATGCCAGAAGCCTGAAACCAAAATTCCATCGTCGTGAACCATTCTTCAATATTCGCACTGGTCATAGGTGGAACTGGTAGTCTGGCTACGGACACACTCGCTTGCTGATCCTCGTGTGCTGCGGACAGATTGCCGATGGTCGCATCTTGCGAGGTCGTATCCTGCATTTTCACTATGTACGAATTTTCACTTTACTTACGCAATTCCGATGCTTCTCTTATTTGGTGGTTGTTGAAAATATTGTTGGTGTTGACGTATAATTTCCTTGTTGGATTGTAGTGATCGTGTCGGTTCGTTATTGTGCTAATCACGTCGGTGTCACCAATTTGGATACAATTTTTAAATATTAACGGTTTATTTACTTTTGATGTATCACAATTAATTTTCAATTTGTATTTTAAAATGAAGCGCTTACGAAGCGAAGTGTTCGTCCGAGCCGGAATTTCGCAAGGAAGAGAGTGGATTCGTTTAAGTAGTGTTAATAATTCGCCACAGAGTTACCTGAGCCCCAGTCGGGTTGCCACATATATTTCGACGAATGTCGTCTTGGCTTGAAGTGATTCCTTAGTCTGTAGTTTATATCCGTCCAGCTTGGGTTGGCATAACCGGGATAACCGGGATAATCCTTGATGAGGTTCTTCGTAGCTTCTCGTTCATTATTATTTCAGTTCCGAAGTCTTTGAGCTCCTGATTCGTTCCGCATAGTGCTGAAATCTCCTGTACTGAATTTATAAATTATACTATGTATTTCCTATTTCCAGCGATTGTATGGCCCGGAATTGGCTCAAAATGTCTTTTGGTGTCAGTCCCATATTGTTGGATTGTTGGGCGTCTTGAAGTATCATTTGAGGCGGTAGTACCATTTGGTTTTGCTGTAATAATTTGTTCATATGTTGTTGTAGGTGCGACGCCTCGTGCTGGAGTCGTATTTGTTGCTCCTGCTTCTATAATGTTTCCTCGAATGATTTAATTTTTTCTTGGAGTTCGCTTAGATAATTTTCTAATTGCTGCCGCTGCTTTCTAATTCTGATCCAGCAGGACAATTGAATATTGAATCCACAGTTTGGTAATATTTTATTATATTTTGTTAATATTTTATTAAATTTTGTTAAAATGTTTATTTATTGAAGTGAAACTTCTAAAGGTAGCATTGGTAGTAAAAATTTGCAATATTTCGGCGACAGGACGCCGCGTTCTACGACAGAAATGGAGGAAAAATTTGTAGGAAACAGAGAAGGAATACAACGAACACGTAAAAATTTTCTGTTTGTATTTGTGAGTTGCTTGAAAATGTACAAACTTTACTCTCTCTTGAGCACGCACAAAATCTTTTGATATTAACTTCCACAACTGAACCAATTATGATTTCTAAGAAATAGATGCAATGAAAGACCGGACTCTTTAGAACCAAATTAACTTTATTGTTTGAAATGTATCTTAAGAGTGAAGACTTAACTAAAACTTTGGGGCATATATAAGTGTTGTTTCTTGCGTTATATGCTGAACAAGCAAAGTAGTTGAAGTAATGTGACACTTTGCTTGCTTACAATTGTGTACTTTGTTTAAGTTTATTTATTTCTTTTATTATACTTCTGAACGCTTATGCTGATTTCATCATTTTCGGCATAATGATTTAGCTTCGAGTGTGGCAATTTTTTGTTGGAGTCAGGGTTTGTGCTTGAGTTTGTGATTGAGCACATAATTTACGCGGTGTCAAGTTTCCCGGGTTCCCCATTGGTTTCCCGCGGTGATGCTGCACGCGAATTACATTCAGGTATTCTTAGGAATACCCTTGTTGAGCCAATTTCGTATTTTTCCAAGATAAAAACAGAGCAAATTCTTCGGAGTACAGTGTTACTTTATTGAGGTCGGACTTAAAACTAATTTACAAATGATTTTTACTCTTGTTAAATACTATTTTGAGTGTCGGCTGAACAAAGCATTCAATTGGTTTTATTCTGCCGCGACTTACAAGCTATGAATGCACTTCTGGTGTCAGCATATTTTTAAACACCGGTTTAATCAAAGTGCAATTTGAGAGTTATGCATTTTCTTGCGAAGTCAGTGTTTTCAAGTGGTTGTTATGATTTAATAAGTTTTTGTCTTTTTGATGTGAGTAGGTTTCTGGGTTAGTGTTAAATGTGTTACATATGATCCGAGTTCTTGTTACAGTTATTTGGGTGGTCTGTGTGGTTCGCCCGTTCGACCTCAAAAAATATCTGCAGGCCTCCCGATTTTAAATCACTTCATCATTTAGACCAATCAAATGCTGGTGTTTCTGCATTTGAGTGATCCAGGAGTTTTTAAGCCTGCCTGTTTTACGGAATTGTAAGGGAATGTTGACTGCCATTGCTTTTTTGATGGGGTTCGTAGGATCCCTCTTTTGAACATGACAATTCCAACTGAGCCGGTCGTGTTCCAATTTTTTTGAGATCGGTTGTTTGACGTGAAGGCTTACTCGGATTCTTGAACTTCTTATTCGATAAAGCTTTGTTAATCCGGCTGTCATGCGAAGCATTTTCTTCTCAGCTCCAGTCAATTTGCCCTCATACTTTTTGTAGATTGTCCAGCATTGTAAACCGTATGTGAGCGCCGGACGCACAACTACGGTGTAGAGTCTTCCTTTCTGCTTAGCGGGCAAAAGATGGCAGAGTTTTCGTGCCACTTCATCTACCCTACGCTTACACGATGATTGATGTCGTCATCAACGGTTGCTTCGCAATTGACCACTGATCCCAGATATTTAAACTTTTCACTCTTGGGAACCACCACTCCACCACCATGGTTATTTTCGTGGTTATTGTTAACATGTTCTAAAATATTCTGTCTATCGTTGTTGTCCATTACTCCAAACAACCTTTTCTGGTCTCAACCTATGGTGTTAATTAATCCTCGTTTCTGTCTGTTTAGTGGTATCATTGTTTTCATTTTTGATCTAATTGTTTCTGTTTTTATGTTAAATGATTTTGTCTATTGTCTGTTAGAAGACAATGTTTATCTCTATATTGCTGAGAATTGTTATTATTTCGTACGGTTTTACTATGTGTAACATTATGGTACTTATGTAAACTATTATGTATTATTTGTAAACGGTATTATTTGTAATTGTACGAATCCGCGCTGGCTTTCAGTTGGTGTTAGTATCGGGGTTGCCATTGATCCTATCTCTCTATTTCTTGGTAGTTATCTCTTTTTGCATTAATTTTATTAATCTTCTTTCTTTTTGTTTGGTGTATCCCATTTCTTATTATTTCATGGATAATTCTACCGTTTTGTACTTCAATTTGTGTGCATTTATGTGCTGTGATAGCTGTTGTTGTAGAAGCGCACCGCCCTGTTAATTTGGGCGATGATCGGTAACTTCTCTTCTATGTTTAACGTTCTTATTTTCTCCGTGAGATTGTCCTTTAACCTTTCTATATCGCTGTTTCCCGTATGAATATTGACAAATTCTCTAACGTTGGCTGAGTTGAATTCGTTGTCGAAGACGAATTTCTTTACTTTGCCCTTGTATTTCTAGGAACTGTTGGATATGATCCACGATTGTCACGTTATTCCTATCGGGTAGTGGAAAAAACACTGCGTGTTTTGAAAATTTTATTTATAAAGATTATGAACGATTGCTTACTATTGACGTACGTATCGACATGAGTATAAGCAACATGAGTATTAGCAAATTTATTCTTTATTCGATTCCTGTCTTGTGATTTGCCTTCTGTGCAAATATCGCAATTGTTTATTACCTTTTGGATTTGTTCTTTGAGTTTTGGGTTGTATATTCTGCTTTTCAGCTTATAGTAGGTTGAAATTATGCCACAGTGTCCGCTTTATATTTTATGGAACAAGGCTATTTGTTTATTAAGTTGTTCCATGTCTTCGATGTCTTCTGCGTAGTTAGTGCATTTAATAAATTTTAGTTTGTTATCTCCCCCGAATTCTTGTATTATTACCGTTTGTATATTATTGTAATCATTGACGTTTAATTCATTGTATACTCCTATTTTTCCTACTTTGATTTCTCTTCTAAGAATGTTTGAAATGTTTCATTGCCGAAGGTCTTCCATATCCAAATATAAACGTTTGTTTCTAAATATGACGGAGAGATGGTGCTGAATCCTCGTAAACATGTTTTTATTTCCAGGTTGGATAAGGAGACAACCTGTGACGACGTTGCACGCTATATATCATCAAAAGAATGCAACCCTTCGAATATTAATATTCATAAGTTTTATTTTTCTAGCCCTAGAGAAGGCTCTTCTTTCAAGCTTTCAGTTGGTATGGAAGTATTTTCTGTCATTTGTGGCGCTAATTTTTGGCCTGCTCATATGGTGGTCCATGAGCTTATTCCTAGGAAAAAAACTAGGCTTTTGCAGGTAACCTTACCAGTCACTGCTTCAGTTTCATCTTCTGCTTCTTCCACTACACTTTCAAAGTATTAGAGGGCTAGGCTAAAGTGTAAACTTTCTTCATTTTATCTTAGAAGTTTTTCTATCAGTTCTGTCATTATTGTTTTCGTTGAGACTTTGCTTCGCCGTAAATTTTCTAAACTCTGAAATTTTCACCTCTACATTATTGGCTTAATTGAATTAATGCATAACTTACTTTCTCAACTTGTAATCTAAATTTTTGTTTGAATTGTCTATATCATTTTAGGTATTGAATTCTGAATTATGTCTTAGATTTAGTTTAATTATTGCATGTTTATTAGAGGCTGATGATGTTTTTATCTGTAGCCAAATATTTAGTATGTAGACATTAGCTTTGGTATCGCATGTTCACCAAAGAACTTAGCAATTAACACCAGCTGATCCCAGTCTATGTGACTGGGTGAATTTTGATGTCACTTGCGCCTGCCCCATGTGAGATCAGTGTGTGGTCATTGCGTACCTACTACTATGATTTGTTGTTTTTTCTTTAACGATGACTATTTCTATCCTAAATCTGTTGACAACCGTCTCCAAGGTTGGGATTGTGTAGCCTTGATCTTCGTCTTGCGAATAGACTGTATGTATTTCCATGGACGGTCTGTCCTCTCCCTCATCTCCGTTAAAAACTTAGTTTGGTTGGATGGTAGGTAGCTTCCGGTAGCTATTCGCTATCTCGTTGTTGTGTATTTCGTCATTTTGCAATCGGCTAAGGTAGTTGGCAATGTAATTTTGTTTTACTTTTATGTAGTCTATAGAAAAACTGTATTCTCCTAATTCCAGTAGCCATCTCTGTAGCTTTGGGCTTATAAATTTGCCCGAGTATTTAGCAATTAGCCATTTAAGTGGGTGGTGGTCGCTGTCTAAATCAAACTCTTTTCCATATATATAAGGTCTAAAATATTTTACCGCCTAAACTAATGCCAAAAGTTCTTTTTCGATGGTGGCGCAGTTTGTCTCATGTTTGTTTAGTGTCCTAGAGGCATAGGCGAGTGGGTGATCATCTTGGGACATGACGGCTCCTATTGCGAAGTTGCTCGAGTCTGCGGTTATCTTGAACCTTTTTGTGAAATTCGGGTACATAAGTATGGGTGTATTTGTTACGATGTCTTTTAGTTTTTCGAATGCATACCTAAGAAAGACTTTATTTGCTTGAGAGTAGTTTGTAATTTCAGCTTTTGTATGATTGCTACCTTGTCGGGATTTCGCTCTACTACCTTTTTATTCTCTTTTTAAGAAATCACAGGCTGGCTTTTCTTAGAGCTAAGAATATGTTCTTTAAGTTGGTCATGTGCTCAATTAGTGAGGTTCCAAAGACCAGAATGTCGCCCATATATACAACGCAAATTTTATTAATTTTGTACCTCAGTAACGTGTTCATTAGTCGTTGGAAAGTAGATGGAGCATTCTTCAAGCCGAACGGCATTCGTACGAACTTGTAGTGCCCTGATGGCGTTGGAAAAGCTGGTTTCTTCCTATCTTCCTCTTTTACTATGATTTTGTGAAAGCCTTTTGCTAAATCTAAGGTTGTAAAATATTGTGCCCTGCCTAGTATATCCAGTAGTGAATTCAGATTCGGTATTGGATATTTGTCATCCACCGTGAATTCATTCAACTTTCGACATAGATTATCATCTATGACAATTCTGAATTTTTTCTTTTCGGAGTTGTCGAGTTTTTTCTCGATAATCCATAATGGGCTGTTGTATGGGGAGTTGCTTCATTTCTCATTTCTGTAACCTGACTTATAGTTGTTATTGTTATTATATGTGTTTGTTCTATTAGTAGGTCTGCAGCTACCTGTGTTGTGATTTTCTCTACTAGTGTGGTTAGGGTTGTTGTTTTTTCTATGACTATAGTCTATTGCTCTACGATCGTCTAAAAGTTTCAACCTAGTGTAGATAGTTATAATGTGTTCTAATTTCATATTTTCGTTGAAATTTGTTCTTGCCATTCCGTCAATTTTTTCTAGGAGTATGTTAATCCCTATCGACATACACATGTTGGTATGTGAATGGTATTTTATTTTCTCTTCTCATACAGTGTGTGTAGCCGCTCTCCCCACTTCTGTTGGATTTTTTTTATGTTTGCGCTGGTTGTCATCTATAGTTGTTGTGATATGCCGCTCTGTTACCGTGTTCTCCGATATTAGTAATTATAGCTTTTCGGTTGCTGGATACTTTTGTTTATCATGCGTTCGAGACGCAACTGGTTTTAGCAATGATATTGCTAAGAAATCATCCCGTTACATTCTGGACCTCGCTCTTTTCTGGCCACTATTCGGATGCAGTATTGGCCTGTTGGCGGACCGAAAACTGTCTCGAGTGTTATCAGCAAATGCGTCAAATGTTTTCGTGCCAAACCGCGTCTGATGGAGCATATCATGACTGACCTTTTAGAAGATCGAGTAAATTTGACACATCCCTTTACGGTCACAGGTGTGGATTTGGTGGACCCTTTTCTTATAAAGGCGATGTCCGCAACAAACCTCCAATAAAATGCTATATTTCCATTTATTTTGCTTCGCCACGAAAACAGTGCATATAAAGCTCGTAAAAGATTTCCGTAGTGCAGCCTTTCTCAATGCATTGAAGCGCTTTAGATCAACGCGATGTCGACCAGCACAAATTTAGTCGGTCAACGCCATTAACTTCGTTTGCAAAAAATGAGCTCGCAGAATACAGGCGCTTATTTGAAAGCTGCGAGTACCAACGCGCAGTGCAGGAATTGAGTCTCGCAGATTTCATCGAGTGGGGGTTCATCTCGCCCCCCTCGTTACTTTTCGCTGGTCTTTGGGTGGCGGCGGTGAAGACTCGAAAACATTATATCCATCGAGCAGTTATCATTACTCGAGTTTGATGAGCTGCGAACACTTTTGTTGACGCGCTAATCTGAATAAGTGCGTTGGGTTTCAACAGGGATTGTGAAGCGCCCATATTCGCGCTGGCACTCTCTTTCTTTCTCTGCTTTCTACCTGCGCTGGCTTAAGTGATTGCAAATTGTAATTTGCGTTCGAGAAGCTTCGACGACCTAACTGTTGATTCCAATGTGCAATCGTTTATGCTAGTGAGTAACTATGGTTGTCTGTTAACATTCTTTCGACTTGTGGATGCAGAGCAGATCACACATTTCAGTTTTAAATTGTTAATAAAATAAAATATTGGCCAACTGTTCGTATTACATTACGTAACTCCTCCCCCACTTGTTAATGGAAACTAGTAGATCCTTTTGTTTACAGTATTATCGGTACTTAATGTAATTGCTTTTTTCTTAATTAGTAATGTTATTGTTATTGCCATTATTATTATAACTATTATAGCTGACAGATTTGAAAATATTGTCTTAGTTTTTAGTTCTTTGATCTCTTCTATGTTTTTTAAACGTGAAATCGATAGATCTTTAAATGATAATTTATTTGTAATATTATATTTTATTATTATATATTTTAGATAAAAATTCTCTTGTTTTGAAATATGTTCGTTAGTGTTGTTTGCCATTCTTTAATTAATATGAGTTGTGTTTTGAATCTATTAACTATAGTAGCGAGGGTGGGTATGTTATTAATGGTATTTGCTTCTTGATTGTCTAGTTCCATCTGAGCTTCCATAGCTTCGCTTGTATTTAGCTCATCTTCCCAATGGTATATTTCGTCGTTCTTAATTCTACTTAGAAAGTCTGCTATACGATTGTCCTTTCCTTTGATATATTCGAGTTTGAAATTGTATTCTCCTAAACAAATTAGCCATCGTTGTAAACGAGGGCTTATATCTTTACCCGAATATTTTGTAATAAGCCACTTAGTGGTTGGTGATCACTTTCGAGATTAAATTTTCTTCCATAGATATATGGTCTGAAATAGTTTACTGCCTATTCAATCGCTAGTAGTTCTTTTTCGATAGCTGCATAGATTTGGTGTTTACTTAATGTTCTAGATGCGAAGGCAAAGGCGTGTCCATCTTGGGATAGGTCTGCTCCAATTGCCAAATTGCTACCATCAGTTAGTATTTTAGAAATTTTTGAAAAATTTGGATAGCGTAGGATGGGTGAATTAGTAATAATTTCTTTAAGTTTTTCAAAAGCCGATATAAAACTCGGATCGTTCTTATTTATTAGTTAGTCTTTTTTAGACAATTCGTCATAGGGGATGCTATTTTAGCGTAGTCCCTGACGAATTTTCTGTAAAACCCCGTCATTCCGAAGAAGGATTTTATTTGTTTTTGTGTTATGAGTAGTTTAAGGTTTTGAATTATTGAAACCTTGTCGAGGTTTGGTTTTATTCCTTGTGTTGTTAATACGTGTCCCAAGAATTGTGTTTCTTTTTCCAGGAAATCACACTTTTCGACTTGTATTTTTAACTGTGCTCTTCGGAGCGCTTGGAATATTTGACTCATACTGCACATATGTTCCTCTAAGGAAGTGCTGAATATAAGGATGTCGTCCATGTAGACAACACAGGATTGATTTATATAGTCCTTCAGGACTGTATTCATCAATCTTTGAAAGGTTGATAGTGCGTTTTTAAGTGCGAACGGCATACGCCTGAATTCGTAGTGTCCCCTTGGGGTGGAGAACGCTGTCTTCGTTCTATCTTCGGCTCTTACTAGTATTTGATGAAAGCCTTTGGCGAGGTCGAGAGTGGTAAAGTATTGTGCTTTTCCCAATTTGTCCAATAGTGAATTAAGAATCGGGATTGGGTATTTGTCTTTGATTGTAAATTCATTTAATTTAGGATAATCGATTAAGATTTTGTATTTTTTTGTGCCAGAATTATCGAGTTTTTTTCTATGACCCACAGTGGGCTATTGTAAGGGGAGGTGCTTTCTTTTATTATATTTTGTTTCAGCATTTCGTTTATTTGTCGTTCAATTTTTTCTTCGTATATTTGAGGGTACCTCTATATTTTTGAGTACAAGGGTTTATCATTTGTTGTTATGATTTCGTGGTGTACCCTGTTTGTAGCTGATAGGATATTACCGTCTTTAAAGAAAAGATCACTGTATTTATTTAACAGGTTTTTGACGCTACTAGATTCTTCTTCGTTCAAATGCTTGAGGCTAAATATATTAGTGATTTCTTCCTCTTGCAGTGGTTCTAGGACGTTTATTCTTTCTTCTACCTTAGGGTAATTGAATTCTAGGAAGAATAATTTCGTTCCTAAAATATCTAAGAATCTGTTTTCGTTATCTATCTTTGCTTTTAGTGGGACGAGAAAGTTTTATCCGATTATTGCCGAAAAGTCGTGATGCAGAAAATTTGTGATTTTCCATTGTAGAGTGCCTTGGCAATTGAACTCTAAATCTGAATCTTATTGATTCCCTTGAGGGTAACAAGGGAAGGAATACTTAGTGGTAACAAGGGTTATTTAGTGGTAATTTAATAAATTGGTCAGTCACGTCACTTTCGTTTATGATACTAGTGGTGGATCCTGTATCTCTTAGGCAGCTGATTTATCGTTTCCCCATTGTAACGATTGTTATGGGGAGTCTTGAGACTGAGGCAACATTGAAAAATTTATTTCTTGGGTTGTTTCCTCTATAGTGGCGATGTGGCCATAATTTTGTTTGCTGGATGTTTCTGCAGTTGGTGTGTTGGTAAATTTACTTCGGTGTTCGGGCGAATTATAAGTGGTATAACCCCTGTTGTTAGTGTTTTGGTTGTGATTCCTACCTGTGGTGTTGTTATTTGTACGGCCATTGTTATTTTTGTTTGTATTGTTTGATTGCTTATTTTATTAGTAGTATCCTGGTTGCTATTGTTCGTAAGGTTCCTTGGTTTATTGTGTCTGTAATCAATTGTTCGGTAATCGTTCAACAATTTGTTTTTAGTGAATTTTAAGATTATGTTTTGTAGTGTCATAGTGTCGTCTATTAGTGCTCTTATTGGCCCATCGATTTTTTCCATTAGAAATGGCACCAAATAGTTTGCTTTGTGCAGCGGTTGTATTGATCTGAACTGGCCTAAGATGTCTTTAGGTTTCATTGGTTGCGGTTGATTTGTTTGTGGTTGATGTCCTGACATTTGTAGTAATTTAATGTAATGATGTTGTAATTGTATAGAGTCGTCCTGTAGTTGCAACTGTTGCGCTTTCCTTCCCGCTCCTCGATTTTTTTCTCTAATGGTGTTGCACTGTAGTGAGTCTGTAGTTCTTCTTTTCGCGTTTGTATCGTTATTTTTTTGTTGTTTTAGTGTATGTTCCAGTATTTCGATTTTGGTTTGAAGTTCTTCTATTTTTATTTATTTACTTTGTATTGTTATTTATTTATTTATGTTTATTTTTTATATATTATGTTTTTTCATTCGTTTTATTTGTGCTATGAAGGCACTATATTTTTATTTTTATTTTTATAACCTGCTCCTTACTTGGTGCATTTGCTATTTGATAGCAATCTTTCGTTCTTTGTTTGGCTCCAAGTAGTAATTTTTGTACAAAATCGCGATTTTTTGCGTTTTTGTACCTTTTTTCCTCCCCGTTTTTTCTTTGGTTTTTGGGTGGGTTCTGGCTCTTCTTTAATGGTTTGCGGCTTCCCCTGTCTTTGTTTATACTTTTCGATAGACAGTGGTTTCGGGTCACGATTTTGTGGTAGATTCTTGTTGTTTTTGAGGATATCTTCCCACTTTTTGCAGATTTTTTTATGTGTTCGTTTGTAGACATAGGTTGATTTTTGATGCGTTGTTATCTCCAAGTTGTTAGGGCGACCTTTGGGAATACTTAGGAGTACCCTTTTTATTTAGAGTTGTGGCCTGCGCTTTTCAACGCCATTTGTTAAGGCGACCTTCGGGCTGCCAAACTATTTGGATTTTTATCCTGCGTTTGAGATGCAAATTATTAAGACGACCTTCGGTTTGCAAATTTGTTGGTTTCTTTCAAATCCTTTTTGAAAAATGTCGACTGGGCCATTCTTAAGAATACTTATTTTGTGAATAAAGTTTGACACCGAAACTCTTAGGAGATCGTAAGTGTTCTTTATTACTTGAATCCAAAAATTAGACTGATCTTAGCTTATAACATTGGTGGCTTATATAGGAACTTATATGATGACTAAGCATAAACGACGACAGAGAAGTCGACTCTTAGGTTGTTTATGCTTGTGCAACTTTGTTGCTTATTATTACAATTTTTATTGAGCAAGCATTTTCGTTAGAGGTGAAACGCCCACTCATACCGTTCATGCCTGTTCAACTTTGTTTACAAAGAATCTTATTTCTCTACACAACTATTTGTGTTGAGCAAGCATATCCGTTAGAAGTGAAGTGTTCGTCCCCATCGTTCATGCTTGTGCAGTTTCCTTTAATTATTATTTTTAATTACTTAGCAGCAGCGAGTGCTTGTCCACACCAACATGACCTTCGATTACTCGCCCTAATATGTATTGCAACGGGGGTTTGGGGTCTTCGGAAACCATTGCCAACCTGCGAAGGCAGTGTTTCGACTTTCTAGTTGACCAATTTACTCACTCCTGTACCTCCATTAAATACTCAGAGCGCCCAATGACGGGAGAACTTATGTTGCACCATTAAAGTTCTCTTATAACGGGATTTTTTTTTCCATTGACTAGCAATGTCATTAATATCAACGTACCAGCGTAGGTCGCTGTGTAGCAACCTCATTCTGCTAACAATTTAACGCGAGCATTTTTATTGTATTACCCAATTTTGTGTACTTGGCCCGAATTAGTGTAAAAAGGAGTTTCTGTGTATCACCTTTGTTTTTGTTGTTTTAATTGTCGTCACCCATTTGTATTTTGTCGCATTGATATTGTTGTGGGCATGAAAATGCGAAATGTTGCAAAAAAGGAACATGTATTGGTTCGGCGCATGTGCTGATTGCGTTGACTTGGATTTCTTTAGATTGTAGGTAAAGTAAGGTCAGGTTTTTTTAATATTTTTTTTTCCTATATGTCATGTACTTTTTATTAAAACTATTAGTACATTAGTAAAACGTTATCTTAGGGTTGCAGCTAACTTATGTGAGCAGATCACAAAAGTTTTTCATTTTTATAAATATATACCAGCTTTATAAATCAGTAGTTTATTTTCCAATGATAATTTTGATTTGAGCAGCCAATATAATTGACTAATCCTCAGTTTCACTTGATCTCGCTTTTTAAATATGTGATGTTTCCAGTTGAGGTTGTTATCAATACATAATCCTGGGTATTTGGCTTCATTTTCAATTTTTACGTCAACTCCGTCAATTGTTATACGATTTTTTTCTGTCTTGGTATTGTTTACTTTTATTTTCTACTTTTATTATCCAGATGTTGTTGTAGTTTGGATGTTGGTGTGTTTATCAGCAAATGTGGCTATCATTGAAGCGTCATCATTTGGTGATGGTATGTCCGCTGTAAAGATAGTGCATAATAACGGTCCCAGTACACTTCCTTGTGGGACGCCTGTTTTGATTTTTCTTAATGTGGAATATTCATCTGAGTACTTAACGAAAAAATGTCTCTCTGTAATATAACACATTAATATCTGTAGTACGTTATGCGGGAATATATTTCACAATTTGCTGATTAGTCCTTTGTGCCAGACTTTGTCGAATGCCTTTTCTACATCTAGAAAAACTCCTATGCAAAATTTTTTGTCGTCATGATCGTTTAGAATTTTATGAGTCACACGATGGACTTGTTGTATGGTCGAGTGTTTTCGTCGAAAGCTAAATTGGGGGTCAGGTATTATGTGTTTGCGTTCTATAATAGGCAACAGTCGCTGTCACAGGAGCTTGTCGAATATTTTTGACTGCACTGAAAGTAAGTAATTTGGTCTATATGATGCTGAATTACATACGTTTTTACCAGGCTTTGGAATTGCAATGATTTCAGCCACTTTCCATACTTTAGTAATTTCGTCTAATTATCGCGTTGAAAATATTACGTATGTATACCACTGCTTGAAGTGGTAGCTCGCTTAAAGGTTTTCCGTTAATTTTGTCGTATCCGGGTGCTTTTTTGGGCTTTATGTCGTGCTGTATACATTTAAATATTCCATTTGTGCATGTTTTTTAAGGCGGGTTAGCTAAGTAGTGATTGTCGAGTTTATATGATTCTTTAGCACTGTCGCCTTTTTTAGATTCGGTACTGCCCATGATCCATTGTCCATTTTAATAGGTTCCTGGTGTATTGTTTTACTTGTCAGTTTTTTTGTAGCTTTCCACAGGGAGTGTTCGGTACAACCTGTGGGTGATAGCCTCTGTAAATACTTCGTGATTTCGTAGTTTCTCTGATTTTGGATATATTTTCTTATTTCTTTAGTTGCCTTGTTATATTTCATTTCGCGGCGGGGAATCTGCAAATGGTCTATGATTTTTTCAATTTTCGTTTTGTACTTATCGATTTGCGAATTGTATTGCTTGCAATACTGCCTTTTCAATGATATCGTTTAGGTGAACTATAGCTGAGTCTACGTTGTCGGTTGATTTCAGTGGAATGTTTGTAGTTAAATTTATGTTATTGTACTCGCGATAGATATCCCATTCCATTCCATATCCGATTGTTGTTGTGCAATAGTTTAGAATTGGGTATGTTCACTTCAATTTTATTAAGTTCCAGTAGTATAGGTATATGGTCTGACAAGAGTTCCTGACTTGATGTTATGGCACATTTACTTAAGTCTATGTTTTTGAGCATATTTTTTTTTTGTGTGTTGGCCAATACGTGGGTTCGGTGGTACTAAGGTGTTTAGCTTTTGCTAACAGCAGTGCACCCTGTAGGTTTTTACCTTTCTTGTTTGACATTCTGGAACCCCAGTCTGTTTGCTGAGCATTATAGTCCCCTGAAGCTCTAAAGCGTTGTCCGAGAGTTTTTAAGAAGTCAAGATTTTGCGACTGTGAGATATTGGGTTTTGGTGGGCTGTACACGGCTGTTATTTTTAGTGGTCGGGATGAGTCGATTATTTGTATATTTGTCGACTGGATATAGGCTTCTTGGAATGGAAGCAGTGCGTTAGGTTTAAGGTTTTGTTTAATAATGATAGCAGTCCCACCGTGTGCTGTACCGTCGGGATAGCTTGTCTGGTACATCTTTTATCCACATTGGTTCATGTCCTGGCTACTTGTATAGTGTGTTTCCGATATCAAAGCAATGTCAGTGTAGTTGTTGGGTAGGAAAATCTGTAGTTCATCCAGGTGATTTTTTAATACGTTTGCATTCCATGTTAAAATCTTTATTTTAGTGACGATTCTTGTTGTCGCGATTTGTCAATATTTGTCATTTGTTGCGCGAGTTATTTTTTATATCTTTTATTTCCGCAAAATCCGTTTTTTACTAGTATCGTTTTTGTTGGTTTCGTTTTTTTTGTGTTCCTCATCTTTTTGTTGTGGTTTTACCTGATTTGTGGAATTTTTTGGTTAATTACTGCTGTTTGGGCGTACGTTTATCCCATTTTAACTTTGTTTGATGTCTGTTCTTGTTAAAATGTAATGAGTAAAATGTAATGTTAATAACATAAGTAATAATATGACTCTGTTTTGAAATGCACTAATGTTAACTACTCTTAATGTAAGATGTGAATTGAACTGATTAAATTGCTCTCTTCTATTCTGGTGCTTGAAGAATACGTACATTGTATTCTTTCTTACCTATCAAGTCAAATAGTTCCTCAACAGATTATGTTCCCAGAATCAAGGTCCAGGGTTAAAGTATAAAAATAAATTTAAAAAAAAAGTGAATATTAGTGCGCTATACAATATAGAAAAATTGGATAAGACCAATTATAATATGTGATGTGTGCAAATGAGAAGCGTGTTGGTTCATCAAGAGCTCTGGTCAATAATAGACAATCCTAAGCCACCAGCAGATGAAGTTGAAGCGAGTGCTGCATGGACTTCTGCTAACGAGAAGGCGTTGGCAGTTTTAACGTTGTCTGTTAAACACAGCCAAATTAACCACATCAAAAAGGGTCGCTCTGCCTTAGGAGCATGGGTAGCACTAAAGGAAATCCATCAATCATCTGGACCTGTGAGGAAGGTGTCACTATTCAAAAAATTAATTCATATGCGAATGACTGAAGGTGACAGTATGTAGCAATATATTTCGGATTTCAGTGGAATCATTGAACAACTCAGCAAATTGAGTATTACCTTGCAAGAAGAATTGTTCGTCATTATGCTTCTTGCTAGTTTGCCTGTGTGTTACGAAAATTTTGTCATTGCATTAGAATCTCGCGATTTGCGATGCCACGATTTGCCACAGTTTAATTCCTTCAAAGTGAAACTTATCGAGGGAAGTGAACGCAGAAAAAGTAATGACTTGTTTTCGGGAGAAACGGGACATTTCGTTGCTCGGCAAAACTACAACAAAAATGCATAAAAACTCTGAAGGTGTGGATTACAGCAAGAATAACGGCGCCGACAGAAACAAAAGCTTAAGAAGAAAAAACTGTAACTTCAAGTTTTATAATTGTGGTCGCAGGGGACATTGCGCAGAGGATTGCCGAAATAAGAGAGACGAAAAAGTTTTAAGCGCAACTAAGCAACCCAAAACATTTGAAGTCCCTGGCAACAAAGTCCTGAAGCTGAAGAAATCTTTTTCCCATAGAGCATAATTGGCACAAATATGGATTTATTCATATTAAACTTATTGGGTAACGATAGTTTCGACTTACGATTTATGAAGGGGTACATAATTCTAATTGTTTTGTTGGCTTCATTAATGGTTTTGCTTATATGAAAAGTAAAGTTCAATTTTTTGTCAAGGAAGAGACCTAGATATCGTACACCAGATTCCCATTGTATGCACAAGTTGTCAATGACAAAGATAGCATTGGGTAAAAAGCGAGGCTTGCGCTTTCTTGTAAAGAAAATTGAGTTAGCTTTATTACAATTTAGTTTGATTTTCCATTTTCCGTAATAAGCAGCTACGGCATCCAAAGCATTATCTGAGTTTCTATGTATATCTACAAATGTATTGGATTCACAGTAAACGGCCATATAAACTGCAAACATGGACATGACACAGTTTTCAAGATGTGGTATATCATATGTAAATGTATTCTATAGAGTGGGTCCAAGGACAGAACCTTGGGGAACACCAGCATAAGCAGGTGTGAGACTTGATTGTGTCCCGCTTACAACAGTATGAAAACACCTATCAGTAAAGAAGCTTTGGACTATTTTTGTTAATTATAAAGGAGTGCTGATGGACATAAATAAGGATTAACCCTTAATGCCATACTGTATCAAATACATATTCAATTACATGGGTGACCATTAGGGTGTCCCAGCCTATAAGAGTGATTTTTTTTTGAGTAGAAACACGCATACTCCCTATTTTATTTTCAATAGACACTAATAACTAAAATAATGAATATTATTTATATCGGACTATGTTAACCCATGCTATAGAGCTTAATGTTAATTCAGTAAATACAATACTATTTTACATGTATCTTATTATTTATTAAGTATTTGTCATTAGAACGACGTCATTTATTAAATTTTCTTTTTAAAGGTTGCGTTTTTAAGTCAATATATACCTGTCTATATAAATATATATATATATAAAATTGCTTTGTTCCTCCTTCCTTCATTGATTGAAACAAAGTCATCCATACTTTTCTCTTAAATTAAAAAAGAGAGAACACTTTTTTATATCAAAGTAATAAAGTAAAACAAGGTTAAACAAAATATTTACTTGTCAGACTCACCAAAACGTGAGCCACAAATTTCTTCTTTCGACGGGATGTAGCGTTTGCTGTGGGCTGATGGGTTTTCTTTGGCTAAGTTAGTAACCATTTTTACTTTTGTCTCTTGGTCTACATCATCGTCAAATAGAGACAAGATATACATTTCATCTTCCAAATACCACACATGATGGCAATACTTCTGTAAACCTGCTAAACAGAGCTGCCTTATCCTTGTTTGATGTTCTGAATGGAGAGCTAAATAATGATATTTTTAATGAATAAATTGCTCTCGCCATCCATTGAGTTTGGTGCATGGCGCTTGGAATATTGAATTTCTGCACGGTATCTCCGCCAAGAAATATTATTGAAAGCTCTATAACTTCTCGATAATCAACTGATGCAATTTTTTTAGTCAATTCAGTTCGGTAAAATTTTAGAAGTTTGCTAATTTTTGAAACATTTACGCATGAAATCTTTATTTTAAATCTCTGTATTTTCTCTGGATTATTTCTAATTTTCTCTGACCTTTTTGAATAATGCAATGTCAGGGCCTGTAGTTATTTGGATAATTTTTGCTTCAAAAACGATTTTAAATACCAATTCGTAGACAGCAAGCAAAAATAAGAATTTCCCTATTCCGCTTCTGTTCGCGAAGCACACAGGCACCAATACGACGTGTTTTTAGAAGCAGTAGTATTACAAAGAATTTGCAATTTATCGTCAAGAGTCCAGTCGATCAGAGCTTTCCAAACTGCCTGTGCCTCTTCACTAGCTGAAGAGTTGTCCAATTTGGGCACAGCAATATGTTGTTCTCTATTACAATAAGAAATAATTATTGAAAGATGTTCTTCTTCTGATTTGCGTGAATCTAAAGCCGGAAATTGTTTTCCATCCTAATGGACAGTTACAGTATCGGGTACCTCGTTTTGGAAATCAACTTTTATAGGTTATGCTCCCTCTTTTCGCTTATTAGTACGAGTTCTTTGAATTGAGCACTTACTTATTTGAAATTCGTTACAGTTATGTCCAAGTGATTTAATAGTTGCTTCAATAACACAGTATTTCTCATACTTAACTGACACCTATCTAATGCTGCCAGTAATTGTGGGGTGATGAAATTTTTCCTAATAGAAGCTTTATTAATGTCGGACGGTTTGGTCTCAGTTAGGAACCCCAAATTTTCTTTTAAATCAATACTTTCAGAGTCAGAAAACGAATTTTCTTGTTGTTGTTGTTCATAACATGATGTCGAAGTGTTAAATTTGAAAAATATTTATCGCGCAGCTTTTGTTCCTCAATGTTTCTAATGCTCACATTTTTCTCTTTTTCGGTCAGTTTTTTACCCACTCCAGGTAAGTGACCAATTCTACCTCGCTCTCTCTGCCTCTACAAGAAAACTCGATCTTCATTTATCTTTATTGATTGAAGCGCATCAGCATATGCAATGTCCAATAAATTGTATAAGTCTTTAACAAAGTCTTTTCAACCCCTCTCAACACATCTTGTGTTTTATTTGAATTTTTTTGCAAATGTCTCCACACTTGTTATAAGGCAACTAGTTTCCTAACACAATTAGGTAAATATTTAATCGGTATACCTAGCTTTTCCCAAAAAATAATGGTCTCACGAATAGTAAGATTTACGCTTTCATTGACACTTAAATTCATATCACTAATATTATAGAACAAAACTGCTAGTACTTATCCATTAGAGGGAAGTTTTGAACCAGTAATTTGATGTTTTACATTCCCTGTTTTTACAGCTGGGTGACTCCACTGACATATTGATTAAAAGGAAACAATGTATTTAATAATAAAAGAAACAAGCAGTAACAAGCAAATCGCTACGTTAACTTCCGCTAGGGTTACTTTAATACTTTAATGTTTCCTTTTGCAAGTCAACGCGAAAGTTGACTAACTAAATCAAACACGGGTTGCCGTAGTTTTTAGTACATGGACTTTTACTGGTAGTTTTCTTGACACCATTCACACAAAGTTAGAGGATATGCGTTGCCTGATGGACACCCTAGTGACCATAACAAACAGACATTTTATTTTGGAGGTTATCCTTAACAAATCTCTTTAGTTTAAGAAGTGGGTGAATGCAGCTAAGTTGGGCTCTGAATCCATATTAGTCACTGGGCACGATATGATTTGCATCCAAATGAGAAGTAAGCCTAACTTTTCTAATTTGTTCAAAATTTTAGATAGGCCATTTAGCAAACTAATTGGGCGATAGATACTTGGTGAGTCAAGAGATTTTCCCGGTTGGTGAATGGGGATGATTTTAGTCACTTTCCACGAGTAAAGAAAATAACCGAAGCTGAGGCATGCATTGAATATTCGAGTGAATATGTTACTGCTTTCTTTGGAAGGTTTTTGATGCATATGTTTGGAATGCAGTCAATACCTGGCGATTTATTGATTTGAAGCGATTGTGTAATACAAACTACATCAGAAGTTATAATTATTGGAAAGCTCAAGTTCTTCCCTCGAGTAGAATCGATCATACTTATGGAGTAATTGACTAAAATATTGTACTTGAATCAGAGAGCGCTCGAGTAAGTTTGTGGTTTTCCTCGAAAACCTTACTTAATATATTGGCTTTTTGTTCACAAGTCGTGTGTGATTCTTTATAGTAGTTTAAACAAGGAATGAACTGTGATTTGTTCTAAATTATTTTGGTTATTTTCCAAAAAGGCTTAGAATATTTGTCTATTTTACAAAGTTTAGTGTTTCAGCAGTTGTTGTTGTGGATAAGTAATTCAGAACTAATAAGACGGTTAAAATGTGCAAGTCGCACTTTGAGGATTGGCAATAGTGATCTGTACCATTGCCGTCGCGTCATTTTACGGGTTTTGAACAGCTCAAGAACATAATTTGGGAGTTGGATGCTGAAGTACTTTATCGTCTTAGTCAACTTGGTCTGTGATTGGATGCAAGTTAATATCAAGAGTTTCATGAAAATTATTGCTAAGTTTGCGTTTAAAAAGCTTCCAGTTTGCCTTAGCGAAATTTAGTAATGTTTTATTTTTTAGGTGGATGTTAGAAGTGACATTTACTAATACTGGGAGAAGATAAGTCATTACAGGTGAGAGGAGTGGATGTCGTGTTGGGGAGTTAGAAAGGAAAATCTCCAGAGTAGAGGGTTTTGCTTTATTAGAGGATGGGATATAAGTTGGATCATTGGGATATATAAGAGCAAATTTTTAGATAGTGTTTCATTTTTAAATTTTCATATTCCATTTGTGCATGTTTTTTTTGAGGCGGGTTAGCTGGGGAATGATTGTCGAGTTTATATGATTCGCTAGCACTGTCGCCTTGTTTAGATTCGGTACTGCCCATGATCCATTGTCCATTTTTATAGGTGCCTGGTGTATTGTTTTATTTGTCAGTTTTTTTGTAGCTTTCCACAAATAGTAGTCGGTACAGCTTGTCAGTGTTAGCCTCTGTAAATATTTCGTGATTTCATATTTTTTCTGATTTTGGAGATATTTTCTAATTTCTTTAGTTGACTTGTTATATTTCTTTTCGCATCTGGGGATCTGCAAATGATTCATGCTTTTTTCAATTTTTGTTTTGTACATATTAATTTGCGAAGCGTAGGTGGTGTGTACATGGTGTATTAACTTCTAGGGAGTTGCTTGCAATACTGCCTTTTCAATGATATCGTTTAGGTGAACTATAGCTGATTCTACGTTGTCGGGTGATTTCAGTGGAATTCTTGTAGTTAAATTTGTGTTAATGTAGTCGCGATAGGTATCCCAGTCAGTTTTGTTGTTGTCCAATATTTTAGAATTGGTTGTGTTCACTTCAATTGAATTAAGTTCTAGTAGTATAGGTGTATGTTCCGACAAGAGATCCAACCTTGATATTGTGACACATTTACTTACGCCTATGTTTTTGAGTAAATAGAAGTAAATGAGGCCTGGCTTTTTTATTTTTTTCTGTTAGCCAATATGTCGGTTCGGGGGTCTAAAATGTTTAGCTTTTGCTAACAATAGTGCACCCTGTAGGTTTTTACCTTTCTTGTGTGACATTCTGGAATCCCAGTCTGTTTGCTTCGCATTATAGCTATAAAGCGTTGTCCGACAGTGTTTAAGCAGTAAAGATATTGTGACTGTGAGATATTATGTTTTGGAGGCTGTACACGGCTGTTATTCTCAGTGGTCCGGATGAGTTGAAGATTTGTATGTTTGTCGACTGGATATAGGCTTCTTGGAATGGAAGCAGTACGTTAAGTTTAATGCTTTGTTTAATAATGATAGCAGTCCCACCGTGAGTTGTACCGTCGGGATAGCTTGTGTGGTACATCTTGTATCCACGTACGTTCATATGCTGGCTACTTGTATAGTGTGTTTCCGATATCAAAGCAACGTCAGTGTAGTAAATGGGAGGGTTGACAAAGGAGTTCTAACTATCGGAATTCACTTAAAGATATATATATAAGCTATGCCAATTAACTAATGTTTTTTAAATCGTCAAAATTTTTGAAGCATTGTTATCCAATTGCATATACCACTATATACCATACCACTATATTAAAATAAAGAACTACTACTACTACTACTACTGCTACTACTACTACTATATTTACCAATATTCTATTTCACCTTTCACTTCTTATTTGTCGAGAACAATAAAAAAACCCGCTACTGATGAGCATATACGTTCGGCTCCCGGAATCGCAAGTGCAAACCGTTCCCCGCACCGCAATTTCAAGTTGTTCCCAGCACTACAAGCTTAAACCGCTTAACTTGCGTACAAAAAGAAACAACGCACGTACATACGTACTAAGGATCATTACTGCTACGCAATAACTGATTTAATATGTGTAATAATTAATCCTTAACTTTCAGTATTGAGTGAATTATTAAACAATTGTTTAAATATACATGTTAATAGAGATAAATGGACTGTGTTTCAAATAAAAAAAGAACTTCAGTTTCCAATTCGTTTTACAATCAACAAGTTTCAAGGGCTGGCAATGTCCATTTGTAGCCTGGACTTACAAAATCCATGTTTTGCCCATGGCCATATTTTGTATGCTTATGTGGTGGTAAACCACCATATCTATTATATATTTTAGCAAAAAACGGATTAATAAAAATATTGTACACCAAAGTGCACTGTAATAAATGCACTGTAAAAAAACTCATTACGATTGTTAAATAAAACATCTCCTTATAGTTCTTCTAAACGTGTCACAAATGTCATTCAGTCGAATACCACGCTACCTACAGGGATGGGCAAAACAACGTTTGCCGGGCCAACCAGTACATTGTTGTATAAACTTTTCTTTGTTATTTTATTTTCTTTATCTGTTTACTTCACTTGTTTAGAAAATTACAAATGGAAAAGTATAGCTGTTAATACTCACAGCACACTTTATTAAGTGATGGTAAATATGCAAGCAATATATTCAGCTTAAGGTGCAGAAAGATCCTCATTCATTGACTCAGATGCAAAAGTCCCAATAGTAGGAGTCGGAGGGAGATTATGGAGAGCAAAGTTCGATTTGTGGTTAAACAACCAGTTTTGTTATAAAGCGATTTCATAGTTGTGGAATCATTGAGGAGATATGTGCACCAGGTGAATTCACATTCAGGATAGCAAGCTTTATGAGAGTTTTCGCGTCAAGAAGTTTGTTGTTTGAATTGCAGGTGTTAGTGTGTGTGTTTTTGAACTTTCAGCGGCAGTTCCGTGGATACCGGACGCACGAGAACTTATTCCACCTCCAAACGTCACCAACCATCACCCACCAACCAACGTCAGCAGCCTAATCACCACAACAAGGTAAGTGAAGATAAAATTATCTAATATACAGTCATCATTGGTACTTTGAGTCAGATCTACGTCCGAGTACGTTAAATTAAGGCATAGTTATTTATATATATATTATTTGCGGCTGCTGTCACATAACTGCGTAAAATTACATATTCATATATTTGAACAAAATCATAAACATATATAATCAACAAAATCTGATGGCCGAGCGGCACATGCCAAAATGGAGAATATGTGAAACTTCGCCTGAGCGAACTCTTTCGGACATAATGAGCGCTATACGAGAGAAGAAAAATGACTTTAATCGTCAGATAGAATCGATATACAGTGCCATGGCAACAAAAGAAGATGTCTCTGGACTAAGAACTCAGATGAAAAATACAGTTGGATGTTCTATAAAGGGAAAATAGCGAACTACAAATGGAAATGAAAAGACTTAAAGAAGAGAGAGAACTTGACCGTAGAAAACTAAGGCAAATAGTAGACTAGAACAAGGAAAAGAGTCTTGAGATACTTGGACTAGTTAAGCAGGATTCTCCAAAAACAGCAGTGAAAAGATATTTAGTGAGAAACTAGAATTGCCCGATATTTAGATACTGGAGTCTCGAATAATTAATGAGAAGAACTGAATAATTAACGTTATGGCCACCTTTAATACTAAAGACACATCACTAAACATTTTGAAAAGTTCTAAGCTGTGGGCTGGCACACGAATCTACATTGAAAGGGGTTTAAGTGAGAAGAGAAAATTAGACAAGTATATATTGCTGCTCTTGAAAAATAAAATTCTTGCCATTAACCAACAACACAAGGTATTTGTCAGAAGTGATCGATTATGTATTGGGCAGAAATGGTTCAGGTTTAACCATAAGAATTTGGTCATGTGCGGAGAGAAAAATTCAACGGCGGTAATCAAAGAAATATACGGCGACAGTGATGACTCCACAAATTTAATTTCGGTTACGTACTAACTAGTTATAATACAAAAAACTAGATTCGTAATACAAATATTAATAAACCAAACCAGTTATTTAAGTTTTATGAAACGCAGAGCTACAGAAAATTAAAGATAATATTAAAATAAGGAAATGTGCACGGACTAAAAAACAAATATCTACATCGGGACTTATTTAATTACATTAGACGCGTCGACATGTTTGCATTAACAGAGACACATATTGAGCAATGACATACTGAACAGTACTATAATTTATTCGATGATTTTACCACACTGACAACCAGCATCGCGAAGCAGTCGATTTGGAAGAGCAGTTGGAGGAATTGTCCTTGACGTCAAAAAAGTTCCGGTTGAGTTAGGAATACAACATGATTGGGATACCGGCAATGAGTTGACTACGATCAGACTTAAAATCCATTCAATGAAATGCACAATTATAAAAATTTATGTGCGAGCCGTTAATTTGAACCAAGAGTTCAATAAGGTTAGGGAAGTCGCCAACCAATATAGTGACAGCAATATCACAATAATAGGTGACCTAAACGTAAGAACCCGACAGATACAGCAAGTGACTACGGACCTTTTGTTAGCTTTATTTATAACGGGAACAGAAAGCAGGTGTTCACAAGATCAAACTGTTAATGTCAGTGGAAAAGACCTGCTCAACTTTTGTGACTACCATAGACTTTTCATTTTTTGATCTAATGGTAGAACTAAAGGCGATACCAAACGCCGATACACCTATGTTAGCACGGTGGGTTGATCTGTCAACGATATATGTGCAATTTTCTGGGATATTCTCTCAATGGTCGAGGATTTCTCTATTGAATATAAAATATAGTCAGACCACATGCCCATCCACCTATCGCTAAAAATGTACACAATAACTACTCCAATGCGAAATCTAAACCTTTTCCCCAAACTGATATGGAAAAATCAAAACAAAAAAGATACGTGACCAATTTAAATGTACATCTAAATGCGACAAAACACGGGAAATCTAAACTAGACTTTTTGGTTAGTTCTTCGTTGAATCTTGGTTCAAAAAAGTCAAGTGAAGAATTAAAATAAATTAAATAAGGAAATTCCTTTTGCTAAAACCTCAGTTAAAAATAAAATTAAAAGAAAGAACAGGTAAAATTAAGCACAATCCTTCGGTTAGCCGCGCTGCGGCAAATGCATTAAAAATGGTAAAAATTCGGAATCATAGCGATTCGGGTGTTAGCAATTCTAAGAGAGATGACTCAAATCTCTCTGACACCGAGTTGCGGCGGGTTCCTAGTGATACCTCATGGCTACATGACAACTGTACATCGGCTACGACAGCAACAACATCAAATGTCTCCAAGCATATAGTGACGCATTCAAGCGCCTTACCTGGCCCCGGTGCCAGCGGTTTCTTTTAGCACGGTTCCGATTTGTAGCACAACTGCAACTCCTTGTGCTAAGGTGTGTTGACAGACGGCTGCGTCAAAAACACCACCCAGTCCACTTTCCCGTCATGGTAGGGTAAAGAAGGGGAAAAAGGGGTCAGTCCAAACCGTGGAATCTTCTATTTCTCTGGAAAGTCATGGCACATCATCAAATCGCTTGCACTGCTATCTGACGCTGGGAATGAGGATGAGACCACTGAAACACTTGCCGAAGCCGAGAAAATGGTCCTTGACGCTGATGCTTTCTAGTCGCAGGACTAGAAATTAAGAAATTATACTGTTAGGGTCTATACTGAGGATACGGAATCGTATCGTATTCTGGCTCGTTACCTAAAAGAGTGTAACATTAAACACTACACATACCAGCTTAAGGAGGATAAAGCTTTCAGGCTAGTTGTTCGCAACCTGGCCATCACCACCACCCCCCATACTATTATCAAGGAAGCCTTTTATACCAAAGGCGACAATGTCACAGGAGTGTTTAATCCTAACCGCCCAAGTTAATTACCAAGGTTGATGGAGCAGACACTGAAAAGATGCTACCAAACAACTTCTTCATCAATCTTGCCAAAGCGCCTAACACTAAGGAGGCTCTGGAAATTCAGCATGTAGGCAGGCAACGTGTCCTGGTGGAAGTTCCAAAAAAGAACCTGACTGTCATTCAGTGCTATAGATGCTTTGGATTCGGGCACACCAAAAGTTACTGTGTGCGGCGGTTGACAATGGACAATGGAATACGAATATGCAACTTTGCAGCCTCACATGGTCTATTTATAAGTATCATCAGCCATAGACCTAAACGGATTCATCACCAGACATGGAGAATACCAGGCAGTAATACGGCTATCCAAATTGACCATGTTCGTATAAATAACAGACATACCACATCAGTTTTAGACGTGCGTTCATATAGAGGTGAACATTCATTCGGTCAACTGAATTTGAAGTGTTAAGTTGATTTGTCATCTACTCTCGCACTCCAAATTTAACTTAACGAAAGGTAAAACAACAACTACTAAAACAAAGAGTCAAGGCTGTTCAGGACTCAGAAATGAACGCAGTCCCACGACTGCGCGAAGCATGCAAAATCAAAATCAGCCAGCAAAGAACAGCATGAGCGTACCCCATATTCAAACAGCTGTTAACACAAAAAACAACAACGCATATCTTATCTCATCATCCAACGGTTCAAACAACTGCGTCATCAACAACAATAACAGAGGATCTACCCAGGCTTCACTTCCCGCTAATTTGGAGAGTGAGCGTTCATGCTCTCCCGCAATACAGCAAACAATTTTACACCCACAAAGTGAAAACGCATTATCAATACAGGCAAACGCAGCCTCTCGCTCTACCGCACAACTAACTATCAAGAGCTCTATGGCCACCGGTAAAATGCAGCCTCTGCCGTGGAGTGCACAATGTGCTTTACCAACGACGCCGCTCTCCTCTTTTCCAACAACAACAACTACATCAACTACTACAACAACGCTCGCTCTGGCTTCTGTTGGAGTGTTCTCAACAACAGCAACAACAACTATAACAACCACCATGGCAACACGATCAGCTGTATCATATGTGCCCTCTAAATCCACAATAAGTACAACAACATCAAGTAAGCAGTACGATACACAAAACATAAACAACGCCAACACTCAAGAGTCCAGCCTAAAGAGAAATAGGAGCAAATAATCTCCCAATAACAGTGCTGAACAAAACAACACAAGCAAAAACAAGAGAAATAAACAATGTAACGGAACCCAAATAATACTCCAACAATACTGGCTAAGTGCACCAATCACAACTAACAAGTTCACTCTCCTCTCTCAAGACGATGACAATCAAGCGAACAGTGGTGCGGAAAGTGTTTCCGATGCAACAAATTTGCCAGCACAAAAAATATCAAATCCACCAATATATGTTCAAGACGTCGAACAAATTAGCGTTGTTAGCTAAAAATTTAATTAAACATAATTACATTTTAAAAACGCTGCAGAATAATGAGGTGCGAATACAAACAAAAGATTCTAACAGTTACTCCACAGTTATAAAGATGCTACAAGAGCACAGAACGAAATACTACACGTTCAAACCGAAGGAAGATCGTGGATTTAAAGTAGTGCTCAGGAATATGCACCACGCCACTGACATTAACGAAATAAAAACTGAACTTCTCGACCTAGGGCATGAAGTCATAAACATCCATAATGCACAAAAAAAAGTCACGAACAAACCGCTTCCATTGTTCTTCATTGAATTGAAAAACAATAAAAACAACAAAGATATTTATAACATAACCACACTGCTCTGGACGAAAATCATTTTCGAGCCCCCACACCATAAACGCATAATATCGCAATGCTCAAATTGTCAAAAATACGGCCACACGAGAAATTTCTGCACCAGAGACCCGATCTGCGTCAAATGCGCCGGTAAACACAAACCAAAAACAAACACGACTGCAAAATTGAATCCAACGGTCAAATAAAATGTGCATTATGCGGTGCTGCACACACTGTAAACTACAAAGGGTGTGAGATATACAAGGCACTGAAAATAAAAAGATTTCCATCCCTTAGAGAATCTAGCCACCAAGTTCCGGCTGAGACAGTAGCAGTAGCTCCAATCGAGTCTCAAAACTTAAACAAAATTAAGACCGGTTTAACGTACGCTCAAGTAGCTAATAATAAGAATGACAACAATAATGGCGAAAAGAATAAGAAAGAAAAACTCACGAATCCAACCAATGAATAAATAAGTAGATGCATTGACATAAAAACTGATATTACTGAGATGAAAGACCTGATGAAACAATTGTTTCAACAAGTCACAAATATGATAAACGTCATAACAATTCTCATATCGAAGATGGACAAACAAAATGGAAACTAAATTAAGGATCATAACTTGGAATGCAAACGGACTGAAAAACCATATTGACGAACTACAAATACTTCTTCATGATAACAGCATTGACATAGCCCTAATCTCGGAGACACATTGCACAAACAAACACTTCATACAAGTTAGAGGGTATAAAGTGTATACCACAAACCACCCCGATGGCACAGCGCATGGTTGAACAGCCATAATTATCAAGCAGTGCATAACGCACGACGAGCTTTAGCCTTATCAGCACAACTACATACAAGTGACGAACATTCAAATTAATGATCTCGTAGGACCACTGACAATATCTGCTGTATATAGCCCACCAAAACATAATATTACAGACACAGAATATAAGAATTTCCTCAACTCTCTTGGACAACGCTTCATTGCAGCCGGTGATTACAACGCGAAACACACTATGTGGGGATCGAGGCTAACGAACAAAAATGCAAAAATCTTCTCAGCGCTATGCAGTTCACAAACTCTAAACACTTGAGTACAGGCGAACCAACATATTGGCCAACAGACACTAATAAAACACCTGACTTGATAGATTTTTTCATCACAAAGAACCTGGACATTCAGAAATGTAAAATCTTATCACGATTCGAACTCTCGTCAGACCACAACCCTGTAGAATTAATATATGACTCTCACGTTACGCCTACATACGCAAACAGACTTTTGTACAACAACAGAACTGACTGGCATACTTATAAGGAATACATTGACATTAATTTAATGACCGACATCCCTCTTAAATCATATGAGGACATCGAGTCTGCGATAGTATTCCTGAATGCCAGTCATACAATCATACAATCGACACCAAAAAAGAAGCAACAAAATTGGACATTCTACACACAACCTCAACTACGACGGCTATTAACTAAAAAATGTAAACTACGGAAAACCTGGTCAACCACAAGATCTCCTGAGACAAAAAGACAGTACAACAAGGCAACTAAAGAGGTTAAAAAAATGATTCAGGTATTAAAAAACAAACAATTAACATCATATCTCAAGAGGTTAACATCCACGAGTCAAACGGACTACTCTTTATGGAAAGCTACTAAAGGATGGACAAATAAAAGTAATCATCAGGCTCCTTTAAAAATGGAAAACGGGTTATGGGCAAAGACGAACTTGGACAAAGCTAAAGTATTAGCGGACTATTTCGAAAGGGTTTTTACAGAAATCGCCACCAACTCAGATGATCCATATCTGAACACAGATATTAGCAGAGGTTCAGAACATATAAAACATGAAGAGACCACCATTGCAGAAATAAGAAAATGTATTATTAATGGACATAAAGGAAAAAAAGTCCCCTGGATATGACAAAATAAATGTGAAACTCCTGAGAGAACTACCTGTAAAAGCTATAGAATATCTAAGAAACATATTTAACGCTATGTTCAGACTAAACTATTTTCCGAGAGTGTGGAAAATCGCATCAAAAGCAGAGTCTTATAGACCAATCAGTCTACTCCCTGTAATCTCAAAAATCTTCGAAAAGATATTAAGAAGTAGACTATTGCCACTACTAGAACGCAGGCACATCATTCCAAATCACCAATTTTGCTTCCGAAGAAGTCATTCAACGATACAACAAGTGCACAGAGTTACGCACAAAATTCTAAATGACATTGAGGATAATAAATTTTGTATTGGACCCTTCTTGGATGTGGAAAAAGCTTTTGACAAGGTTTGGCATAAAGGACTCAAATGGAAACTTAACAATATATTTCTTCAAAACATAGCACATCTATTAACATCATATATCACAGGTAGATACTTCTTAGTTAAATACTCAGACGAATACTCAACCATTAGAGAAATAAATTCAGGAGTTCCACAGGGAAGTGTGCTAAGACCTTTATTATATACCCTATACACAGCAGATATACCATGTCCCACTCACAATTCGTCGATGATTGCAACTTTCGCCAATGACACAATACTCCTAAGTGCTCATAAAAACATAAATACTGCAACATCCATGTTGCAAGTAGACTTTAATAAAACACTTGACTGGCTTAAAAAATGGCATATTAAAATAAACAAAAACAAAACAGTAAAAGTTATGTACACTACTAGGACTAGATTCACACCAATCCATATAAATATTGACGGAGACGACGTAACCATTCAAAAAGAAGCCAAGTACTTAGGATTATATATTGACAGTAAACTAAACTGGAAATACCATATACAAAAAAAGGGTGACCAAATAAAAATTAAAGTAAGACAACTGCACTGGCTGCTCAAACCAAATACAAACATTTCACTTGAAAACAAGCTCCTAATCTATAAGACAATTATTAGACCAATTTGGACATATGGATCCGAAATATGGGGAGTTGCCAAAAAATCAAATATAAAGTTAATCCAGAGGCAACAATCAAAAATTATTCGCACCATCACCAAAGCCCAATGGTTTATCACCAACACGGACCTACATCGAGACGTAAGAATTGCGACAGTAGATGAGGAAATAATCAATTTAAGCAGAAAATACCAAACCAAACTTTCCCAGCATTCGAACGATGGTGTGAATACATTACCATTAGATGAACTAACTCGGCAACGTAGACTAAAAAGGGTGAGACCAGTGGACCTCACATAACACATTACTTCCAATTAATAATTGTTAATTGGTGTTATCTTTAATTGTTTATTTATTGTTAAAATACATGTATTGTTAAATTCCAGTCACAACGCGACTTTACAAACTGCTTGTAAAATTGAAATTCACCCACTTGTCCTAAATATTAATCTGTACAATAGTCGATTTATTTTTCTATAATAAACAATTTACTCTTCTTTTGGGGAAAAAAAAAAACAAGACAAAAAAATATGACGGTGCTTGTTGTGATTCAGACCACTATCTCGTAATATATAAAATACGCCAACTCATATCGAAAGTAAATGGCTGTAAAGGTTATAAGAAATTAAAATTTAATGTAGAAGACTTTAATTAAAATAATGTACTGATAACTAAATGTAAAAACGCAGTAGAGAATAATATAAGAAGCGATGTCACCCTTGCCGCAGAAAGCGTTTTGAATATTGAGTAAAATAAAGGATGTAGTCATAAATATTGCAAAAGTTACGACCGGCGAATTAGTGATAGAAGGCAAATAATGGACAGATGGAAAGAGCACTTCTCTGAGCTACTTAACAGATACACGGATGAATATATTGATGACAAGAAACACCAAATATATACAGCTGAAACCTTTGTCGAAGAACCAACCTTGGAAGAGGTCCGAGCAGCTATAGCAAACCTAAAAAATGGTAAAAGCAGTGGCGAAGATGGAATACCTGCGGAATTACTAAAATATGGTGGACATATCCATACCTACACCCAAAAAAGGCCATAAGGTTGAATGCCTAAACTATAGAGCTATATCCCTACTCAATACTGTCTATAAGGTATTTACCAACATTATATATCAAAAAATAAATGTCTACGCCGAAGAAATAATGGATGAGTACCAATGTGGATTCAGAAGCGAAAGATCAGCTGTCGACCAAGATTTTGTGGTGAACCAAACATTGGAGAAGTTATATGAACACAATATAGACCTTTTCTGCCTTTTTGTGAACTTTAAACAGGCTTTCGATAGTATAGATAGAAAACAAATATTGCCAAAAAAGTCTTTTATAATGCGCACAATTGGAGGAAGAAAACATGGACCCCCAAGAAAAAGATGGATTAGCGACATCGAAGTAGACCTTAACAAGCTGAGTGTTGGCGACTGGAGAGCTCTGACTAGAGATAGAGCGGAATGGAGGAAAATTGTTGATGAAGCTATGGTCCACACCGGACTGTGAAAGCTAAGAAGAGAAGAGGAAGTTGATTTGTGAACAATGTGAAAATGTGGGCAAAACCATATCACCACCCAATGTTTGGCTGTGGAGGACCTTTGCTGCATAAATTGGGGTGAGAAACATTCTGCTATGAGAATCAATCACATGTCGAATTAACTCGGCATAATTTTGACTGATAAGAATAATATCAATATCATCACGTTTTAAAAATCTTTTAAAACATTCCTCGATTTCACCGATAGCAGTATTTTTGTCTATCATATAAAAGGTCGACTGCTGCCACCTGGAACTGACTTAGCTGCATTTGGCCGAGATCTCATTTGCCGCCCCCTTAAATCCACCACTGTTGAAGCACTGCTGCTTATTAAGAGGAGACTTAGGAGACAGTTTTGTCGCACCCGCGACACTTTTCGAAGCCACAGACTCACTGCAGCAATACCTGCATATTTTTGAAAACTTGACACGACGTTGGAACTTTTGCATTAACAAAAACAAATGTGCCAGTGTGACGTACGCCGGATTTCTGTCCGGGAGTTTTCATTGAAAACCATCTGCTGGAACAAAATTGAGGTTACAAATACATGGGTGTGTATTTGGATAGGCGGCTAACACTCAAAACTCCTATTTGAAGTATCACGAAATCCGTAATTGAGGATCGAAATCCGAGAGAGGATTTGGAAATTGGAAAATAAGGTTAATATTTACAAAGCAATAATTGCTCCTGCTTGGCAATACGGTTTGTAGGTGTGTGGCATAGCAGCGAGGTCAAACACCACGAAGGTGAGACACTCAAAAATTGTTTACGGAAAGGCCATATTGTATCAAAATGTCAGTCAAAGTCTCGATGCCACATTTGCCACCAACCTCATCATAGTATCTACATAAATTTAGTCCGGTTAACGCAAATTTGGCAAATACGAGTACTTATCCCGACTGTAAGGGCTATTCTAGATTCTTGCTCCGAAATTAACTTCAAGGAAGAGACAGCCAAACGTCTGGAGTTAAAATTGCATCGCGCAGATAATGAAGTAGCTGGCATTGGAGGAATTCGTGCGCCACTGAAACACGTTGTGGTAGCAACAATCAAATCAAGAATAGGACAATTTAAACGCACTACGAATTTTTTCGTTACGAAATCAATAACTTCGCAACAGACAAGTGAGCCGATTAATACCACTGATTGGAATATTCAATTGTTCCAATATTCCAAATTCAATTGTTTTTGCTGACCCTGAGTTTTTCAAACCTCATAAAATATATTTGTTGCTCAGTGCCGAAATATTCTTTGATTTATTGGGTGATGGTAAAATATCGCTTGGCACCGGTTTACCGTGTCTTCTTAATACACAACTTGGATGGATCGTTGATGGCAATTACCAGATGAACAGTCATCAGCGGCCATTAACATTCAATCTAGCTCTCGAATCAAGACCGGACACGGTGGGCGATCTTTTGAAGAAATTTTGGGAAATCGAAGAAGGATTTCCGAAACTTGCATCTCTGAATCCTAATGATCAGCGATGTGAGGAGTTGTTTACCTCTAATATCAACAGTCAACCAGATGGACGTTTATGTGTGAGACTTCCTTTCGCAGAGCCAACTGATGTCTAAGGATATTCGAAATGGCTAAACGACGCTATTTGGCCATAGAACGGCGTTTGGTTAAGGAACCAAGGCTGTATACAATGTATGCTGAATTCATGCATGAATATAAGGAACTAGGACACATGTCTTTAGTAAACACAGTCGACTTCAGCAAACCCTACTACGTTATTCAACATCACTGCGTGTTGCGTCCCCAGAATGAAACTACCAAACTGCGGGTGTTATTCGACGCGTCGGCAAAGACAACATCGAATCGTTCATTAAGCGATATTCTTTTAGTTAGTGCAACACTTCAACATCCATTGCTTCTAACGCTCACGCCGTTTCGTTTGCACAAGTTTGCATTGACAGCAGACATTTCGAAACTGTACAGACAATTTTTGATACACACGGTTGATCGAAGATTCCAGATGGTTCTTTGGAGATTCAATCAAAGTCAATCAATTAAAATTTATGAATTTAAATACTGTTACGTACGGAATGGCATCGTTGCCTTTTCTAGCAATTTGATGCTTGCATCACATTTCAGAGCTACATAGCAAAAGGTATCCAGTTGGAGCAAACGTGTTAAAAGAGGATACATATGTTGACGATTTGCTTACTGGTGCTGAAACATTAAAAGAATTGAAGCTGACGCAGATGGAAATTTCTTATATTCTTGGACTCCACGGAGTAAATCTTACAAAATGGAATTCTAATCATACAGATATCATTTCAGAAGCAACTGGCGATATTCCGATTAACTACAGCGATAACATCACAAAGGCATTGGTCATGTCGTGGAAACCGAAATCGGACAAGTTTTGTTTCCGTTATGACTTAGGGACAGCGGATCAATCTACGAAACGATCCGTGCTGTCTGCAGTCGCTCATATTTACGCCCTGATGGGTCTTCTGAGCCCAATCATTGTTCGGAGCAAAATACTCATTGGGGAAATATGGTTATAGCAGCTTGGGTGGGACGACCCGCTTCCAATCAACTTAGAGAGATTGTGGCTTCAATTACAAAATGACTTCGACCACATTCACAACATCGAAATCCCTCGCTACGTATGCACTACCTATTCATCGGGCATATCGAGTGAGTGAGCTGCAAGAGAACACATCCCAAATGGAAAGGAGATATGTACTGTCGAAGCAAAATTCTGCAGACATAATATATCGCGGAAGTAGTGTAATAGATCTTCCATCTTCAATTTGTTTTCAATGTCCAACGTTCCTGCTTGAAGAGTCGAAATCTTGGCCCGCAACTGACATCATTTAAACATCGTCAATCACAAATGAAGGGGCATGTGGGGGCACTACATTGACGTGAACAGCTACTTCCACTAATACGCTCATGGAAAATATTATCGGCGCTGATTCAATTCTGCGTATCATTTCATAAATATTTCGCATGTTTAAAAGAGAACCAATTCAGAGATCGCAGCAGAGCTAATTCTTCATCTAGCCACCTTTATTCGAATTGTTGCAGCCATCCAACATACATATTTCATCAATGAGCTGTACTGCATTCACTCAGGCAAGTCAATTCAAACCAGTTTGCAAAAACTTACTCCATTCATAGATAAGGTCAGGGTTGGCAAAAAAGTGGTAGATGTCATTAGAGTAAGTGGCCGTCTAATTAATGCTAATATCTCATAAGAAGTTCGTTTTCCTTACTTACTATCCAAAGACATAGGTTTACTCAACTATATTTGGAGAACCTACATCGCATACATCTTCATGCTGGATCAAAGGTTTTACTGGCACTTTTACGTCAAAAAATTTGGGTCATCAACCCTCTAGAGATGGTGCGCAAGGTTGTTCGGAGTTGCACCCATTGCTTTCATTGCAAGCCTCGCCTGATAGGTAAACTGTTTGGGAATCTTCCAGCTAACCGTTTACGAGCGAGTAGGCCATTTCTTATCACCGGCATTGACGTCTTACCGCATCAGAGGAAAGCAACGGTATAAAATATATGTAGCTTTATTCGTTTGTTTCGCCTCAAAGGCGACACACCTTGAAGGTGTATCGGATCTGTCAACAAATAATTTTTTATTTTAAAAGTCGACGCGGATTGCCCCAGCACATCATCTGTGACAACGAAACAAACAAGATTAAGGCTTCCAGAGAAGCCTTCTTATCGCGGCATGCACTCGAGACAGTAGTAACTTACTGTACCCAGGCCGGATTCGGCTTTAATTTCATTCCGCTTTGCGCTCCACACTTCGGCGGCTTGTAGGAGGCGGCAGTGAAGTCTGCTAAATTACTGTTGGTGAAGAATGCTGCACAGGCCAACCTGTCGTACGAGGAGCTTGAAACACTTGTAGCGGAGGTTGAAGCGATCCTTACCTCGCGCCCCATCACTACACTTACGGATGAACCTAACAATGGAGAAGCACTGACGCCAGCATATCTGTTAATTGGCGATGCACTAAAGGCGGTACCCGACGAAGTTTTAGAGGGCCTCAGTATTTCCTCACTAATTAGATGGCAGCAAGTGACGTACCTGAAGCACCAGTTTTGGCAGGTATAGTCACGCGATTACATTCACGAGCTGCAACAACGAATAAAATGGTTCCATTCGCAACCTAACTTAAAGGTGGGACAGTTAGTGTTAGTTCATGAAGACAACTTGCCGCCACAGAAATGGATGTTGGCAAAAGTCACAAAAGCCATCCCAGCAGCGGATGGCAAGGTCAGGGTAGTCGACCTACAAACATCGACCGGGTCGTTTCGACGGCCAATACACAAGTTTGCGCTTCTACCAAACGATGCTGCTTGAAAGTTGTTGCTTTCAATGGGGCAGTATGTTGGGTAAGAACGCACAGGTGGGCAGGCCAAACGTTTTTCTCATCATCTTATATCATCAAATTGTTTCAGATATGAGGACAGTGCCAACGTTTCATGTAGCGATGTTAATTTGCGGTCAGCTCATTTTTTATACAAAACGGCAACGAGCACGTCGATCACCTTAGTCTGCATCTCAATCAGATGATCGAATTTCTTGTTGGGACTGTCCAAGTACGAGACCACACCCAGGGGTTATTGGGCCTGATCAGGAGATGAGAATGATTGCGGACGGAATACATCCATTTACGAGACGCTATTAATGGAATCATCGAAGAAAATTTAAATAACGAGGACGTCGATAATGTAATTATTCCACCTTCCAGTTACATGGGTAGTCTACGAAATAGGCAATTAAGGTCGTTCAGAGTTCTTCATTACATTTATATGTAATCCAAAATGGAAGTAAATACAAAATTTGCTGTTGACTGGTCAGCATCCAACGCATCGTCATGATATAATTGCACGTCTGTTTAAGCAAAAATTAAAATCAATGATGGATTTGATTGTAAAATATTTAAGTTTCGGTGAAACAACTTTCTAGATCTATTCATTTAAGTGACAAAATCGAGGTTTACCACATGCTCATATTTCGATTTGCTTGATGTTGAAATCCGCCCCAATGAACCAGATCAAATAATTTAGCTAGAAATTACATCGATTGACCAAGAACTATTCAATGAGGTTGTTTTGGGTGTACTGTATAAAGTATTCCCAATGTTTTTGCTTTGAAAACAATCGTGATTGTTGGATGTCATTCTACTTGTCTACGTGGATCCCATTTTGTATTTGTTATATTCTACGTAAAATTGCGTGGAACGTTCCAATATAATATGTTTGTGCGAATCGTCCATAAACATAATTTTTTGCACAGTTTTGGTAATTATCGTTTTTGGTGGCTCAAATGCTCGTTGTACAGCATCTTCTTCAGTGAAATACACACGTTGACCGTTTTCAAGATATATCTCAAGATGCTTTACTGATGGGTTTCCTTCGTGTATTTGGCAACTAAGAATTTGTCAAACTGCTTCGTTGCTTTACTGCCCATCTGGAAGCGCATTATTTCGTCGTTTTATTTAGGTTTTGTACTTCAAACACTGTCATGTCACTGCCTTAATTAATGTATTTGCAAATGTACTTAATGGACTGTGCAGAACTACAAAGGTCAACATTTAAATGAGCTTTGTACTAGTGGTGAGTACTTCACTACCCATTTATGGTCCATTTCTCTTTCATTTGTGTTGTGTGACATGCTTATTGTGAATTTTTGACCAACATTAATGCGTTAATGTTCCTGAGCTAACGTCCTTCGAATTTTTGAGAACAGTAAACAGATATATTAATACATATCAAGAAGCATGGAGCAAATTGCAATTGTTAGAAGACGACAATCATTGGGACATAACACTCGCAGATGCAGCATTAGTATCAATTCCGAATAGTATGGCAATAATATTGACGACATGTTATCCAACACAATCATCGATATTGTGGACGAAATACAAGAACACCACGACTTAAGACATACTGCACCGAATTACAGAAACAACCAAGATCAAAACGTTGATGACAAGCCAGAAATGTATAATGAAGCATTAGTGTTGATCGAGGATTTGTGTATTAGAATTTCAAATTTGCTACTAAATCATTATGGTAAAACATTTCCTGATAAACGCGGTTGACGACTTAGTTAAAAAGCATTCAAATTTTTGGCGAAGGGTCCCAACATTTGCGAGTACAATTGCAAAATGATCCGTCGGCACAAATGGTTCCTGAACAATTGCTGGATATAGGCAACGGAACAATATAGAAAATATGTGCACTATCGTTACTTCAAAGCAAGAACTAATTGAGAATGTCTTCCGGGACATACAAAAAAATTACTTGAAATATAATTTTCTCATCGAACGTGCTATATTGGCAGCAATTAATGATAATGTTGATGAAATCAACTTTAATATACAACAGTCGTTGCCAGGTGAACTGATGTTTTTCAAATCAGGCCGTTGTTGATGAATACGAGGCAGTAAATTTTCCAACTGAAATTTTAAATTCACATAAATTACGGGAATACCACCACACAGTTTTCGATTGCAATTCTTTTAACCTTATATTCAGTACTGATGTCTACTTAGACTACTAGTACATTGATTAAATGACGAGATTAGGTGTATTTAGCTTCTATATGCAGTTCATAGAAATTGTATAATATAATTAAGAAATAGAAAAAGTAGTTTTAATAATTAATTATTTTAAAGTTAGTTTACCAGATCAACTGGTCTTGTCCTTTTTAGGCATCGCCTACAGTGTAATTCTTTTTGCGGAAGTAAGGTAACATTGAAATTCATGTGTTGCGCTAAGTTTGTTTGATAAATCCGACTTCTTCTAGTTATTTCCTGTGCTACTGTAGGAATGTTGAGGTCGCGGTGTAAGTCGGTGTTTGTGATATACCATCCTACTTCGACGATTATTCTGAATATTCGATTATTTGTTGGGATGATTTTTTGGATGTTCCCCATATTTGCGCACCGTATGTCCATATGGGTTTGATTATTTCTTTGTATATCAAAAGTTTATTGCTTAACGATAGACTAGATAGATCTAGGGTTTAGTAGCCAATAAATCTGTCTAGTCTTCAATTTTATTTGTTCGCGCTTTTTCTGTGTATGGTGTTTCCAATTTAATTTGTTATCTGCGTGGGAAATTAGTAACATGGTGTCGTCTGCAAATGTAGCTATCATTGATGATTTTTGTCTTGGTGTTGGTATATCTGCTGTAAAGATGGTATACAACAGAGGACCTACTATGCTATCTTGCGGAATTCCTGTTCTAATATTTCTTAAATTTGAATATTCGTCCGAAGAGTTTACGAAGAAGTACCTATTAGTAATGTAACACTCCAGCATTTGTATAATATTGTTGGGAAATATAGTTCGTTGCTTGTAGATTAATCCATTGTACCAAGTCTTATTATAATTATCTGCTAAAACTGATGCTTTAGCTATATTTAAATTGATATAGTCTCTAAAGGTGTCCCAGTCAGTTCGGTTATGGTTTAAGGAGTTATTTTTGTTCGAGTCTACCGGAAACCTTCTGAGTTCTAAGACTAGAGCTGTATGATCTGACGAGAGATCCAGACTTGGTTTGTTTACGAATTTACCTAAATATATATTTTTTACTATATAGAAGTCTAAAAGATTTGGCATTTTATTGATGTATGTTGGCAGAGTGCAGAGTGTAGTGCGTCCAGAAGGTTTTTGCCTGTCTTGTTTGAAGTTCGGGATCCCCATTCTGTGTGTTTCGCCTTGAAATCTCCAGCTTAAAATGGCTGATACAGTGATCGGGCCAGCTGCACTGAAAATTTGGACCGTTGTTGATTGGATGTGGGCCTTTTGGAATGGATTATTATTAAGCATTAATTTAGAGAGAACATCACTGTTGCTGTTGGTTGATTCCGTTTGTATTTTTATTGGAGTTATTATTTTGTACTTCTGCAGCCGAAGCTGTGAGCGAGGTCATTGCCACGAGTTGAGTGGGAGGGAGAGACAGCTCCGCTTTGTAGGGCTGATGGTGATTTTGCGTGATGCGCGCTGTCAGGGGAATGCGCCTAACCGGCATTTTTGACTTTAGAACACGTTTCATTTTATTTTGTGTTCTTGTTATTGTTTATTTTGTTTTATGATTTGCTTTTTGTTTTGTTTATTTCGGAGGGTGAGAGCAGACGACTAATCGACTTGACACCTCACTTGAGATAAATCTGCTTCCGAGTTTAAACCAACCAAAATTATGCAATTGAACATGTTTGTTCAAAAAATTTAAATAATTTTGAACGGAAAATGTAAGGCAAAAACAGTACTGTTGCCACGTAAACCATTGAGAACGTCTGGCAATTCAATTCCATTCAGTTTCCAATTCATTTGGTAATCAACAAATTTCAAGGGCTGGCAATGTCCATTTGTAGCCTAAACTACAAAATCCATGTTTTGCCCATGGCCATATGTTGTATGCTCATGTCGGTGATAAACCATCATATCTATTCATATTAGCAAAAAACGGATTAATAAAAATATTGTACACCAAAGTTCACTGTAATAAATAAATGCGCTCATTACGATTGTTAAATTAAACATCTCTTTCTAGTTCTTCTATATGTGTCACAAATGTCATTTACTTGACAACGTTTGCCGGGTCAACCAGTACATTGTTTTATGAACTCTTCTTTGTTCGTTTATTTTATTTTACAAGTGGAAATGTATAGCTGTTCTCACTCACAGCACACTAGATTAAGTGATGGTAAATATGCAAACACTATATTCAGCTTAAGGTGCAAAAAGATCCTCATTCATTGACTCAGGTGCAAAAGTCCCAATAGTAGGAGTCAGAGGAAGATTATCGAAAGCTAAGTGCGATTTATGGCGTCATAAAGGGAAAAATGTGTAATTTGATGGCCGATCAAGGGACGGGATGACTCACACCTCTTTTTCCAAAGCCCTCATATCGCCTTCTAGTGGTGACGCTGTTAACCTGGTATGGAGACAAAACAGACCTCTACAGTGTAGAGGAAGACTTTGGTGGAAGTACTGGGAAATAATGATATGGGGTGAGATGCCCGCGAGGAGCTGGTCTTTAGGCTGATGCCCTAATACCAGTTAAATCAACTAGTCATGATACATCAACAACAGCCTCGTATGAGAAATGAATTTCGATGTCGACCAACGCAACGTTTAAAGGACTACGATTTGAAAATCTGTACCTGGAATATATTGACTATGCTGCAGACTGAAAAAATTGCAGAGATAGCAGATGAGCTAATGACATACCAAGTGAATGTTTGCGCAATGCAAGAAATCAGATGGAAAGAAAGCGGAGAAGTAAGAAAGAAAGCTTATTCGATATTCTACAGTGGTTCGGAGTCCCTAGGCCAAATGGGAAAGGGCTCTTACGTCGATAGTAAAACAAAGAAAAGCCTAATGAATGTTCTCCCTATCAACATCAGATTTAGCGTTCATATAGAGGTGCTTGTTGTGACTCAGACCACTATCTCGTGATGTCTAAAATACGCCAACGAATATCGAAAGTAATTGGCTGTAAAGGTTATAAGAAATTAAAATTTAATGTAGAAGGCATTAATAAAAATAATGCTCTGATAATTAAATATAAAAACACAGTAGAGAATAATATAAGAAATGAAGTCACCCTTGCCGTAGAAAGCGTTTTGAATATTGTAGACCACTGGAATGAAATAAAGGATGTAGTCATAAATATTGCAAAAGTTACGACCGGCGAAAAAAGACCAGTGACGTATGACGAAGGCTGCAGAAAAGTAAATGAGATAAAACAAGAAGCAAGAAGAAAATATAGTGAGGGAGCCACTAGAGCAAACTATGAAAATACCAAAAAAAAAAAAAGAGAAAAGAAGCTAAGAAACTTATAAGAAAGAATAAAAAGATATTTACGAACCAACAAATTACGCAAATTGAGAAGGATTTTTCTGAAAATAATTTTAAGGCTATGTATCAGAATATAAAGAGGCAAACCAAAGCCTTCCAGCCAAGAACCAAGATATGTAAGGGCAAAGATGGTTCGACAATTAGTGATAGAAGGCAAATAATGGACAGATGGGAAGAGCATTTCTCTGAGCTACTTAACAGATACACGGATGAACATATTGATGATGAGAAACACCAAATATATACAGCTGAAACCTATATCGAAGAACCAACCTTGGAAGGACTGAGAGCAGCTACAGCAGAACTACTCAATACTGTCTATAAGGTATTTACCAACATTATATACCAAAGAATAAATGTCTACGCCGAAGAACTAATAGATGAGTACCAATGTCGTTTCAGAAGCGACCAAGATTTTGTGGTAAACCAAACATTGGGGAAGTTTTATGAACACAATATAGACCTTTTCTGCCTTTTTGTGGACTTTAAGCAGGCAGGTATAGATAGAAAACAACTAAAATTCTGTCTGCAAATACTTGGTTGTCCATTGAAACTGATAGAACTAGTTGTCTGCACTTTAGAAAACATGACCAGTAAATTACTAGTTCAAGGTGAAGTATCTGAGTCTTTCAGAGTATTGTCCGGAGTGAAACAAGGAGATGCTCTGTCTGCTCTAATATTTAATCTAATGCTTCATACAGTTATTAAGGAGATAAATTCAGATGGAAACATCATCAACAGAGATTTCCAATTATGCGCTTATGCAGATGATGTGCACATAATGGCCAAAAGAGAAAATGTTCTGATTAGAAAAATGAAGCAGTTTGAAGAAAGAGCCTTAGGACTTAATGTCAATGCAGACAAAACAAAATACATGATACGATCATCTCAAGACATAACTCGTAATGACTTGATAATCGGCGATTATGTTTTTGAGAACGTACGTGAATACAAATACTTGCGCTTCACGTTATCGTTATTGTTATAAAGACTCAACAATTGCTATCGGCGAGAGAATAAAGTCTGCGAACAGGGCGTACTACGCGAACATTAAGTTGTTTTGCTCAAAAATTCTATCTAGAGCAGGGAAAATGAAAATGTTTAAAACTCTAATACGACCAGTGCTTACGCACGGTTTAGAATAATGGACATTAAAAACAAATTATACCAATCAATTATTGACTTTCGAAAGAAACGTGTTAAGAAAAACATATGGCCCAGTGCGTCTAGAAGACGGAACGTATCGAATCCGATACAACAATGTACTCGAAAATATTATCCTCGACCAAAATGTTTTACGTTTCATAAAGGCAAAACGCATTAGGTGGATTAGTCACGTGATGAGGATTTTTTTTTATTTTTTTTTTTTATTTCCCATATGTCGTGTACATATGTCTTTATTTTTTATTAAGACTATTAGTACATGGTTTAAAAGTTATTTCTGGGTTGTAACTAATTTATGTGAGCAGATCACAAAAGTTTTTTATATTTGTAGGGATGTAGGGGAAAAAATTAAAATAGTAACAAAAATAATATACATTTAAATTAAATTAATACAATTATAGAGCAAAATATAGTAAAGTAAATAAATGTAATAAAAATATAAAATACAAAAATAAACACATTAAACAAAAGCAAAGAAAAAAAGTGGTATTGAGATATATATATATATAATTTCGAATTTATTCAACCTGTAACCTGCGTCTGCATTGTAGTTCCTGTATTGGTAGTAGATTGACACCAACATTTGGGTGTTTGGTAAGCTTGGTCTGGTAGATACGACTTATTTTTGTAATCTCCTCTGTTACTGTTGGAATATTAAGATCACGATGCAGATCATTGTTAGTTATATACCACCCAGCCTTGGTGATCATGCGAATTATTTTTGATTGTTGTCTTTGTATTATGTCTGTATTTGATTTTTTGGCCGCTCCCCAGATTTGTGCTCCGTACGTCCAGATTGGTCTTATAATAGCTTTGTAAATCAGTATTTTGTTTTCTAATGTTAATTTTGATTTGAGCAGCCAATATAATTGACTAATCCTCAGCTTGATTTGATCCCGTTTTTTAAGTATATGGTATTTCCAGTTGAGTTTGTTATCAATATATAATCCTAGGTATTTGACTACGTTTTCAATTTTTACGTCAGCTCCGTCAATCTTTATACGAGGTGGTGTGAATTTAGTTTTAGTTGTATATATAACATGTACTGTTTTGGTATTATTTACTTTTATTTGCCACTTTTCAAACCACCTTAGGGTAGTATCCAGATGCTGTTGTAGTTTGGATGTTGCTATGTTTACTTGTCTATGTGCGCTAAGTATTATAGTGTCATCAGCAAATGTGGCTATCATTGAAGCGTCGTCATTTGGTGTTGGTATGTCCGCTGTAAAGATAGTGTATAATAACGGTCCTAGTACACTTCCTTGTGGTACGCCTGTTTTGATTTTTCTTAATGTGGAATATTCATCTGAGTACTTAACGAAAAAATGTCTTTCTGTGATATAGTGTACTAATATCTGTAGTACGTTATGCGGGAATATATTGCGCAATTTTCTGATTAGTCCTTTGTGCCAAACTTTGTCGAATGCCTTTTCTACATCTAGAAAAACTCCTATACAGAACTTTTTGTTGTCAAGATCGTTTAAAATTTTATGAGTCACACGATGGATTTGTTGTATGGTCGAGTGTTTTCGTCGAAAGCCAAATTGGTGGTCAGGTATTATATGTTTGCATTCTATAATAGGTAACAGTCGCTGGCACAGGAGCTTCTCGAATATTCTTGACAGCAGTGGAAGTAAGCTAATTGGTCTATATGATGCTGGATTATATACGTCTTTACCAGGTTTTGGAATTGCAATGACTTCAGCCACTTTCCATACTTTAGGAAAGTAATTTAGTCGAATTATCGCGTTGAAAATATTGCGTATGTATACCACTGCTTGAAGTGGTAGCTCCCTTAAAAGTTTTCCGTCAATTTTGTCATACCCGGGTGCTTTTTTGGGCTTTATGTCGTGCTGTATACATTTGAGTATTTCATTTGTGCATATTTTTTTTAGGCGAGTTGGCTGGGGAGTGACTGTCGAGTTTATATGACAGTCATCTTCGTTGATAGTTTCATCAGCAAATATTTTTTCATAATAATTCGCTAGAACTGTCGCCTTGTCTAGGTTCGTTACTGCCCATGATCCATTGTCCATTTTTATAGGTGCCTGGTGTATTGTTTTATTTGTCAGTTTTTTTGTAGCTTTCCACAGGGAGTAGTCGGTAAAGCTTGTCGGAGTTAGCCTCTGTAAATATTTCGTGATTTCATAATTTTTCTGATTTTGGAGATATTTCTTAATTTCTTTAGTTGCCTTGTTATATTTATTTTTCGCATCGGGGGATCTGCAAATGGTCCATGCTTTTTTTAGTTTTCGTTTTGTGCATATCAATTTGCGAAGCGCAGGGGGTGTGTATCGCTTTGCATGGTGTATTATCTTGTCCGGAGTTGCTTGCAATACTGCCTTCTCAATGGTATCGTTTAGTTGGACTATAGCTGATTCTACGTTGTCGGGTGATCTCAGTGGAATGCTTGTATTTAAGTTTGTGTTAATGTAGTCTCGATAGGTATCCCAGTCAGTTTTGTTGTTGTGCCATAGTTTGGACTTGGTTGTGTTCACTTCAGTTGAATTAAGTTCGAGTAGTATAGGTGTATGGTCTGACGATAGTTCCAGTCTTGATGTTATGACACATTTATTTAAGTCTATGTCTTTGAGTATATAAAAGTCAATGAGGTCTGGCTTTTTATTTTTGTCTGTTGGCCAATACGTGGGTTCGCCAGTACTAAGATGTTTAGCTTTTGCTAACAGCAGTGCACCCTGTAGGTTTTTACCTTTCTTGTTTGATATTCTGGAGCCCCAGTCTGTATGCTTCGCGATGTAGTCGCCTGCAGCTATAAAACGGTGTCCGAGAGTTTTTAAGAAGTCAAGGTATTGCGACTGTGAGATATTGTGCTTTGGTGGGCTGTACACGGCTGTTATTCTTAGTGGTCCGGATGAGTCCAAGATTTGTATGCTTGTCGACTGGATATAGGTTTCTTGGAATGGAAGCAGTACGTTATGTTTAATGTTTTGTTTAATAATGATAGCAGTCCCACCGTGTCCTGTACCGTCGGGATGGCATGTGTGGTACATCTTGTATCCACTTATGTTCATGTGCTGGCTACTTGTATAGTGTGTTTCCGATATCAAAGCAATGTCAATGTAGTTGTTGTGTAGGAGAAGCTGTAGTTCATTGAGGTGATTTTTTAATCCGTTTGCATTCCAAGTTAAAATTTTTATTTTAGTGTCCATTCTTGTTGTCGAGTTTTGTCAATAGTACTGTTATGATGTTAATCATATTACTCATTTGTTGCGCTAGTTGTTTTATTATATCTTTTATTTCCGCTAAATCTTTTGAAAATTCAGTCTTTTTTTCTGTGTTTTCACTAGTCTCGTTTTTGTTGGATTCGTTTTTGTTGCTTTCGTTTTTGTTGTGTTCCTCATCTTTTTGTTGAGGTTGTAACTGATTTGTGGGGTTTCTACGGTTACTGGCTGCTGTTTGGGCGTACGTTATTCCAATTTTGACTTTGTTTGATGTCTGTTCTACTACCTGATGGTCATCTTTTTTATCGTCTTTCTCTTTTAGTGAGGGAAATCTTTTAATTTTTAGATGTTTGTATACGTCACATCCCTTATAGTTGGCTGTGTGTGAGCCGCCACAAAGAGTTTGCAGTCAATAGTTTTGTGCTTGCCAGCGCATTTCACGCAAATCGGGTCTTTGGTGCAGAAATTTCGTGTATGACCATATTTTTGGCAGTTTGAGCACTGAGCTACCGTGCGTTTGTGGTGTGGTGGCTCAAATATGACTTTGGTACATAGGAGTGTTGTAATATTAAAGATTTCTCTATTATTTGCTTTGGCTTTTAGTTCAATGAAAAATAGCGGCAGTGGTTTCTTTGTCAGTTTTTGTTGTACGTTGTGTATATTAATAACGTCGTGGCCTAGTTCCGATAGCTCGTTGTTAAGTTCGTCAAGGTCAGTGGCGTAGTGCATATTCCTAAGTACTGTTTTGAATCCCCGCTCCTCTTTCGGCTTAAAGGTGTAGTATTTTGTTTTGTTTTCCCTGAGCATCTTAACCACCGCCGAGTAGTTCGACGAGTCATTTGTCTGTACGCATACTTCGTTGTTGTATTATGTTTTTCAGAGCTTTGTTTAGTACGTTAATTTGTTCTACGTCCTGTACGTATATTGGTGGTGGCTTGTGTATTTTAGTAGGTGGTCGAGGTTGATTTGGCGCATTAGAATTTGCTTCTGTACCACTGCCGTCTTCAGCCGTTTCGTCTTGTAAGAGGAGTTCGAACCTGTTATTAGTGTTAGGCGCGCTCAGCCAGTACTTTTGGAGTGTTGTTTGTGTTGTCGTTTGTGTTTGAGTTTTTGTCCTACTTTTTTTACTATTGCTATTTTGTTCGGAAGTGTTGTTGGGAGAGAGCTTACTACGGTTGCGTTTTATTTTTGACTCTTGTGGGTTTTGTTTGGTTGAAGTTTGTACTTGCGTGTTTGATGTCTTTTCTCTGATCAATGTTGTTGCCGAAGAGAGGGAGCAAATTGGCATTGTAGCTGAGAAAGATGACGTGGTGGTTGTTGTAATTAGTGAGTTAGCAGCTGATGTCTGCGTTGTGGTGGTTGTTGTTGTTGTTGGTTGGAACGAGGAGAGTGGCGTCGTTGGTGAAGCGCATTGTGCACTCCACGGCAGAGGCTGCATATTACCTGCTGCCATGGAACAGCTGACAGTTAGTTGAGTGGTAGAGCGAGAGGCTGCGTTTGTTTGGATTGATGATCCCTTATTGTTTTCTCTTTGGGAGTGTGTAGCTGTTTGATGTATTGCGGGAGAGCAAGAACGCGCTCTCTCGAAATTAACGGGAAGTGAGGCTTGGTGTGAGTCACTGATGTTGATGCTGTTGTTTGATGATTTTGTTTTTGCGAGATGCCCGCAGTCGGGGGACTGCGTTCAACAGGCATTTTGAGATAAGAACAATTGATTATCTTGTCTCTTGATTTAGTTTTTTGTGTTGTTAAATTCGGAAAGCGAAAGGAGACGACTAGTCGACTTGACAGTGCACTTGCGAATGTGATGAGGATGCCAGCAGAAATAATGCCAAAAAAGGCTTTTATAATGCGCCCAATTGGAGGAAGAAAACGTGGGCGCCCAAGAAAAAGATGGATATACGACATCGAAGTAGACCTTAACAAGCTGAGTGTTGGCGACTGGAGAGCTCTGACTAGAGATAGAGAGGAATGAGGAAAATTGTTGATGAAGCTATGGTCCACACCGGACTGTGAAAGCTAAGAAGAAGAAGTGCGATTTGTGGTTAAACAACCAGTTTTTTATAAGGCGATTACATAGTTGTGGAATCATTGATAAGATATATGCACCAGGTGAATTCACATTCAGAATCGCAAGCTTTATAAGGGTTTTCGCGTCAAAAAGTTTGTTGTTTGAATTGCAGGTGATTGTGTGTGTGTTTTTGAATTTTCAGCTCTGTGGTGGCTCGGTCATATACCGGACGCACGGAAACTTGCCCCGCCTCCAAACGTCACCAACCATCACCCACCAACCAACGTCAGCAGCCTAATCACCACAACCAGGCAAGTGAAGATAAAATTATCTAATATACATCTAATATATCTAATATCATTGGAACTTTGAACCAGATCTACGTCCGAGTACGTCAAATTAAGGCATAGTTATTTATATATATATTATTTGCGGCTGCTGTCACATAACTGTGTAAAATTACATATTCAAATATTCATATATTTGAACAAAATCATATTAATATATAATCAACAAAATCTGATGGTTATCATGTGCCGCGCCATGCCAAAAAGGAGAATATGTGAAACTTCGCCTGAGCGAACTCTTTCGGACATAATGAGCGCTATACGAGAGAAGAAAAATGACTTTAATCGTCAGATAGAATCGATATACAGTGCCATGGCAACAAAAGAATATATCTCTGGACTAAGAACTCAGATGAAAAAAACAGTTGGATGCTCTAAAAAGGGAAAATAGCGAACTACAAATGGAAATAGAAAGAGTCTCGAATAATTAATGAGCAGAACTGAAAATTAACGTTATGGCCACCCTTGACACTAAAGACATAGCACTAAATATTTTGAAAAAGGGATTTAAGTGAGAAGAGACAATTAGAAAAGAATATATTGCTGCTCTTGAAAAATAAAAGTCTTGCCATTAACTAACAACACAAGGTATTTTTCAGAAGTGATCGATTATGTATTGGGCAGAAATGGTTCAGGTTTAACAATAAGAATTTGCTCATGTGCGGAGAGATAAATTCAATGGCGGTAATCAAAGAAATATACGGCGGCAGTGATGACTCAACAAATGTAAATTCGGTTACCTACTAACTAGTTATAATCCAAAAAACTTCAAAAACCCCATAGACACAGTTCGTTATTCCGATATTAATAGACCAAACCAGTTATTTAAGTTTTATGAAACGCAGAGCTACAGAAAATTAAAGATAATAATATAATAAGGAAATGTGCACGGACTAAAAAACAAATATCTACATCGGAACTTATTTAATTACATTAGACGAACATTAATTACATTAGGTCGAAATATTTGCATTAATAGAGACACATATTGAGCAATGTCATACTGAACAGTACTATAATTTATTCGATGATTTTAACACACTGGCAACCAGTATCGCGCAGCAGTCGATTTGGAAGAGCAATTGGAGGTATAGTTCTTGGCGTCAAAAAAGATCTATTTAAGTTAGGAGTACAACATGATTGGGATACCGGCAATGAGTTGACTATGATCAGACTCAGAAATCCATTCAATGAAATGCACAATTATACCAATTTATGTGCGAGCCGTTAATTTGAACCAAGAGTTCAATAAGGTTAGGGAAGTCGCCAACCAATGTAGTGACAGCAATATCACAATAATAGGTGACCTAAACGTAAGAACCCGACAGGTTCAGCAAGTGACTACGGACCTTTTGTTAGCTTTATTTATAACGGGAAAAGAAAGCAGGTGTTCACAAGATCAAACTGTTAATGTCAGTGGAAAAGACCTGCTCAACTTTTGTGACTACCATAGACTTTTGATCTTTTGATCTAATGGTAGAACTAAAGGCGATACCGAACGCCGATACACCTATGTTAGCACGGTGGGTTGATCTGTCAACGATATATGTGCAATTTCCTGGGATATTCTATCAATGGTCGAGGATTTCTCTGTTGAATATAAAATATAGTCAGACCACATGTCTGCACTAAAATCACACATACTAGCACTAAAATCATCTATACGAAGTAAGCAGCTACCAACGTTGATCGTGGTGTGTTTCGAAGTCCCTAGGTTAAGTATCCGCCCTAAAAAAAAGAAGTTAAAGAAGAAGATGTTGAAGAGGAAGAAGTTCACCACCCTTGACAGCTTTGCCAGCGAGCATTACGGGCATTGCTTCAAGCGGTCATTTTGTCGCTTCCACAATATCAACAATATATTTGCAATAGTCTAAAGTTCGCTCAGAAAAAGAAAGTCCATGCATTTTTTGTAGACTGTACAGCAGCGTTTGACAGAATACCACGTAACCCCCTCATTTTTAAACTTCACAATTCGGCGTTTCAACTAAAATTTTAAAATTCATTGAAAGCATGTACAAACAAACAAAAAGGTCAACATGGACCGGAACCGAATTGTCTAATGAATTCCAATCGCACTTAACGTGGATGTTTACTGTCACCTTTGTTATTTGCAATATATTTAAATGATCTCCATGACAATCTAGGGGGTGTACTTCAAGTTGACTCTGTTTCTCATACATATTTTTCTTCCATATCTGTTGTAGAAATATTGTAAATTTTTACTGCCAATGCGCCCTTAGAAGATTCACTTCAAAAGATACAAAGGTATTGATATATTTGTTGTAATAAAGCATAGAATTTATTCTACTAGATCCACTGGCCTTGTCCTCTGTAACCTGCGTCTGCGTTGAAGTTCCTGTATTGGAAGTAGGTTGGCACCAACATTTATGTGTTGGATAAGCTTCGTCTGGTAGATACGACCGATAATTGTAATCTCCTATGACACTGTTGGAATGTTTAGAACACGATGCAGATCATCGTTAGTTATGTACCACCCAGCCCTGGTGATCATACGAATTATTTTTGATTGTTGTCTTTGAATTATGTCTGTATTTGATTTTTTGGCAGTTCCCCAAATTTGTGCTCCGTACGTCCAGATTGGTCTTATAATAGCTTTATAAATCAGTAGTTTATTTTCCAATTATAATTTTGATTTGAGCAGCCAATATAATTGACTACTCCTCAGTTTCACTTTTTAAATATGTGATGTTTCCAGTTGAGTTTGTTATCAATACATAATCCTGGGTATTTGGCTTAATTTTCAATTTTTACGTCAACTCCGTCAATTGTTATACGATTTGTTTCTGTCTTGGTATTGTTTACTTTTATTTTCTACTTTTATTATCCAGATGTTGTTGTAGTTTGGATGTTGCTGTGTTTACTTGTCTATGTGCGCTAAGTATTATAGTGTCATCAGCAAATGTGGCTATCATTGAAGCGTCATCATTTGGTGATGGTATGTCCGCTGTAAAGATACTGCATAATAACGGTCCCAGTACACTTCCTTGTCTGACGCCTGTTTTGATTTTTCTTAATGTAGAATATTCATCTGAATACTTAAAGAAAAAATGTCTCTCTGTAATATAGCACATTAATATCTGTAGTACGTTATGCGGGAATATATTTCGCAATTTGCTGATTAGTCCTTTGTGCCAGACTTTGTCGAATGCGTTTGCTACATCTAGAAAAACTCTATGCAGAATTTTTTGTCGTCATGCTCGTTTAGAATTTTATGAGTCACACGATAGACTTGTTGTATGGTCGAGTGTTTTCGTCGAAAGCCAAATTGGGGGTCAGGTATTATGTGTTTGCGTTCTATAATAGGCAACAGTCGCTGTCACAGGAGCTTCTCGAATATTTTTGACTGCACTGGAAGTAAGTTAATTGGTCTATATGATGCTGAATTATATACGTTTTTACCAGGCTTTAGGAAAATAATTTAGTCTAATAATCGCGTTGAAAATATTACGTATGTATACCACTTCTTGAAGTGGTAGATCCCGTAAATGGGGCTTTATATCATGTTGTATACATTTGGATATTCCATTTGTGCATGTTTTTTAAAGGTGGGTTAGCTGGGGAGTGATTATCGAGTTTATATGATTCGCTAGCACTGTCGCCTTGTTTAGATTTGGTACTGCCAATGATCCATTGTCCATTTTTATAGGTGCCTGGTGTATTGTTTTATTTGTCAGTTTTTTTGTAGCTTTCCACAGGGAGTGGTCGGTACATCCTGTCGGTGTTAGCCTCTGTAAATATTTCGTGATTTCATAATTTTTCTGATTTTGGAGATATTTCTTAATTTCTTTAGTTGCCTTGTTATATTTATTTTTCGCATCGGGGGATCTGCAAATGGTCCATGCTTTTTTTAGTTTTCGTTTTGTGCATATCAATTTGCGAAGCGCAGGGGGTGTGTATCGCTTTGCATGGTGTATTATCTTGTCCGGAGTTGCTTGCAATACTGCCTTCTCAATGGTATCGTTTAGTTGGACTATAGCTGATTCTACGTTGTCGGGTGATCTCAGTGGAATGCTTGTATTTAAGTTTGTGTTAATGTAGTCTCGATAGGTATCCCAGTCAGTTTTGTTGTTGTGCCATAGTTTGGACTTGGTTGTGTTCACTTCAGTTGAATTAAGTTCGAGTAGTATAGGTGTATGGTCTGACGATAGTTCCAGTCTTGATGTTATGACACATTTATTTAAGTCTATGTCTTTGAGTATATAAAAGTCAATGAGGTCTGGCTTTTTATTTTTGTCTGTTGGCCAATACGTGGGTTCGCCAGTACTAAGATGTTTAGCTTTTGCTAACAGCAGTGCACCCTGTAGGTTTTTACCTTTCTTGTTTGATATTCTGGAGCCCCAGTCTGTATGCTTCGCATTGTAGTCGCCTGCAGCTATAAAACGGTGTCCGAGAGTTTTTAAGAAGTCAAGGTATTGCGACTGTGAGATATTGTGCTTTGGTGGGCTGTACACGGCTGTTATTCTTAGTGGTCCGGATGAGTCCAAGATTTGTATGCTTGTCGACTGGATATAGGTTTCTTGGAATGGAAGCAGTACGTTATGTTTAATGTTTTGTTTAATAATGATAGCAGTCCCACCGTGTCCTGTACCGTCGGGATGGCATGTGTGGTACATCTTGTATCCACTTATGTTCATGTGCTGGCTACTTGTATAGTGTGTTTCCGATATCAAAGCAATGTCAATGTAGTTGTTGTGTAGGAGAAGCTGTAGTTCATTGAGGTGATCTTTTAATCCGTTTGCATTCCAAGTTAAAATTTTTATTTTAGTGTCCATTCTTGTTGTCGAGTTTTGTCAATAGTACTGTTATGATGTTAATCATATTACTCATTTGTTGCGCTAGTTGTTTTATTATATCTTTTATTTCCGCTAAATCTTTTGAAAATTCAGTCTTTTTTTCTGTGTTTTCACTAGTCTCGTTTTTGTTGGATTCGTTTTTGTTGCTTTCGTTTTTGTTGTGTTCCTCATCTTTTTGTTGAGGTTGTAACTGATTTGTGGGGTTTCTACGGTTACTGGCTGCTGTTTGGGCGTACGTTATTCCAATTTTGACTTTGTTTGATGTCTGTTCTACTACCTGATGGTCATCTTTTTTATCGTCTTTCTCTTTTAGTGAGGGAAATCTTTTAATTTTTAGATGTTTGTATACGTCACATCCCTTATAGTTGGCTGTGTGTGAGCCGCCACAAAGAGTTTGCAGTCAATAGTTTTGTGCTTGCCAGCGCATTTCACGCAAATCGGGTCTTTGGTGCAGAAATTTCGTGTATGACCATATTTTTGGCAGTTTGAGCACTGAGCTACCGTGCGTTTGTGGTGTGGTGGCTCAAATATGACTTTGGTACATAGGAGTGTTGTAATATTAAAGATTTCTCTATTATTTGCTTTGGCTTTTAGTTCAATGAAAAATAGCGGCAGTGGTTTCTTTGTCAGTTTTTGTTGTACGTTGTGTATATTAATAACGTCGTGGCCTAGTTCCGATAGCTCGTTGTTAAGTTCGTCAAGGTCAGTGGCGTAGTGCATATTCCTAAGTACTGTTTTGAATCCCCGCTCCTCTTTCGGCTTAAAGGTGTAGTATTTTGTTTTGTTTTCCCTGAGCATCTTAACCACCGCCGAGTAGTTCGACGAGTCATTTGTCTGTACGCATACTTCGTTGTTGTATTATGTTTTTCAGAGCTTTGTTTAGTACGTTAATTTGTTCTACGTCCTGTACGTATATTGGTGGTGGCTTGTGTATTTTAGTAGGTGGTCGAGGTTGATTTGGCGAATTAGAATTTGCTTCTGTACCACTGCCGTCTTCAGCCGTTTCGTCTTGTGAAAGGAGTTCGAACCTGTTATTAGTGTTAGGCGCGCTCAGCCAGTACTTTTGGAGTGTTGTTTGTGTTGTCGTTTGTGTTTGAGTTTTTGTCCTACTTTTTTTACTATTGCTATTTTGTTCGGAAGTGTTGTTGGGAGAGAGCTTACTACGGTTGCGTTTTATTTTTGACTCTTGTGGGTTTTGTTTGGTTGAAGTTTGTACTTGCGTGTTTGATGTCTTTTCTCTGATCAATGTTGTTGCCGAAGAGAGGGAGCAAATTGGCATTGTAGCTGAGAAAGATGACGTGGTGGTTGTTGTAATTAGTGAGTTAGCAGCTGATGTCTGCGTTGTGGTGGTTGTTGTTGTTGTTGGTTGGAACGAGGAGAGTGGCGTCGTTGGTGAAGCGCATTGTGCACTCCACGGCAGAGGCTGCATATTACCTGCTGCCATGGAACAGCTGACAGTTAGTTGAGTGGTAGAGCGAGAGGCTGCGTTTGTTTGGATTGATGATCCCTTATTGTTTTCTCTTTGGGAGTGTGTAGCTGTTTGATGTATTGCGGGAGAGCAAGAACGCGCTCTCTCGAAATTAACGGGAAGTGAGGCTTGGTGTGAGTCACTGATGTTGATGCTGTTGTTTGAACCGCCTGTTGATGTGCCAAGGCATTCGTTGTTGTTACCCATGCGGACAGCTGTTCGAGCGTGGGGTACGCTCATGCTGTTCCTTGATGGATGATTTTGTTTTTGCGAGCTGCCCGCAGTCGGGGGACTGCGTTCAACAGGCATTTTGAGATAAGAACAATTGATTATCTTGTCTCTTGATTTAGTTTTTTGTGTTGTTAAATTCGGAAAGCGAAAGGAGACGACTAGTCGACTTGACAGTGCACTTGCGAATGTGATGAGGATGCCAGCAGAAATAATGCCAAAAAAGGCTTTTATAATGCGCCCAATTGGAGGAAGAAAACGTGGGCGCCCAAGAAAAAGATGGATATACGACATCGAAGTAGACCTTAACAAGCTGAGTGTTGGCGACTGGAGAGCTCTGACTAGAGATAGAGAGGAATGAGGAAAATTGTTGATGAAGCTATGGTCCACACCGGACTGTGAAAGCTAAGAAGAAGAAGTGCGATTTGTGGTTAAACAACCAGTTTTTTATAAGGCGATTACATAGTTGTGGAATCATTGATAAGATATATGCACCAGGTGAATTCACATTCAGAATCGCAAGCTTTATAAGGGTTTTCGCGTCAAAAAGTTTGTTGTTTGAATTGCAGGTGATTGTGTGTGTGTTTTTGAATTTTCAGCTCTGTGGTGGCTCGGTCATATACCGGACGCACGGAAACTTGCCCCGCCTCCAAACGTCACCAACCATCACCCACCAACCAACGTCAGCAGCCTAATCACCACAACCAGGCAAGTGAAGATAAAATTATCTAATATACATCTAATATATCTAATATCATTGGAACTTTGAACCAGATCTACGTCCGAGTACGTCAAATTAAGGCATAGTTATTTATATATATATTATTTGCGGCTGCTGTCACATAACTGTGTAAAATTACATATTCAAATATTCATATATTTGAACAAAATCATATTAATATATAATCAACAAAATCTGATGGTTATCATGTGCCGCGCCATGCCAAAAAGGAGAATATGTGAAACTTCGCCTGAGCGAACTCTTTCGGACATAATGAGCGCTATACGAGAGAAGAAAAATGACTTTAATCGTCAGATAGAATCGATATACAGTGCCATGGCAACAAAAGAATATATCTCTGGACTAAGAACTCAGATGAAAAAAACAGTTGGATGCTCTAAAAAGGGAAAATAGCGAACTACAAATGGAAATAGAAAGAGTCTCGAATAATTAATGAGCAGAACTGAAAATTAACGTTATGGCCACCCTTGACACTAAAGACACAGCACTAAATATTTTGAAAAAGGGATTTAAGTGAGAAGAGACAATTAGAAAAGAATATATTGCTGCTCTTGAAAAATAAAAGTCTTGCCATTAACTAACAACACAAGGTATTTTTCAGAAGTGATCGATTATGTATTGGGCAGAAATGGTTCAGGTTTAACAATAAGAATTTGCTCATGTGCGGAGAGATAAATTCAATGGCGGTAATCAAAGAAATATACGGCGGCAGTGATGACTCAACAAATGTAAATTCGGTTACCTACTAACTAGTTATAATCCAAAAAACTTCAAAAACCCCATAGACACAGTTCGTTATTCCGATATTAATAGACCAAACCAGTTATTTAAGTTTTATGAAACGCAGAGCTACAGAAAATTAAAGATAATAATATAATAAGGAAATGTGCACGGACTAAAAAACAAATATCTACATCGGAACTTATTTAATTACATTAGACGAACATTAATTACATTAGGTCGAAATATTTGCATTAATAGAGACACATATTGAGCAATGTCATACTGAACAGTACTATAATTTATTCGATGATTTTAACACACTGGCAACCAGTATCGCGCAGCAGTCGATTTGGAAGAGCAATTGGAGGTATAGTTCTTGGCGTCAAAAAAGATCTATTTAAGTTAGGAGTACAACATGATTGGGATACCGGCAATGAGTTGACTATGATCAGACTCAGAAATCCATTCAATGAAATGCACAATTATACCAATTTATGTGCGAGCCGTTAATTTGAACCAAGAGTTCAATAAGGTTAGGGAAGTCGCCAACCAATGTAGTGACAGCAATATCACAATAATAGGTGACCTAAACGTAAGAACCCGACAGGTTCAGCAAGTGACTACGGACCTTTTGTTAGCTTTATTTATAACGGGAAAAGAAAGCAGGTGTTCACAAGATCAAACTGTTAATGTCAGTGGAAAAGACCTGCTCAACTTTTGTGACTACCATAGACTTTTGATCTTTTGATCTAATGGTAGAACTAAAGGCGATACCGAACGCCGATACACCTATGTTAGCACGGTGGGTTGATCTGTCAACGATATATGTGCAATTTCCTGGGATATTCTATCAATGGTCGAGGATTTCTCTGTTGAATATAAAATATAGTCAGACCACATGTCTGCACTAAAATCACACATACTAGCACTAAAATCATCTATACGAAGTAAGCAGCTACCAACGTTGATCGTGGTGTGTTTCGAAGTCCCTAGGTTAAGTATCCGCCCTAAAAAAAAGAAGTTAAAGAAGAAGATGTTGAAGAGGAAGAAGTTCACCACCCTTGACAGCTTTGCCAGCGAGCATTACGGGCATTGCTTCAAGCGGTCATTTTGTCGCTTCCACAATATCAACAATATATTTGCAATAGTCTAAAGTTCGCTCAGAAAAAGAAAGTCCATGCATTTTTTGTAGACTGTACAGCAGCGTTTGACAGAATACCACGTAACCCCCTCATTTTTAAACTTCACAATTCGGCGTTTCAACTAAAATTTTAAAATTCATTGAAAGCATGTACAAACAATTGCTGAACCGAATTGTCTAATGAATTCCAATCGCACTTAACGTGGATGTTTACTGTCACCTTTGTTATTTGCAATATATTTAAATGATCTCCATGACAATCTAGGGGGTGTACTTCAAGTTGACTCTGTTTCTCATACATATTTTTCTTCCATATCTGTTGTAGAAATATTGTAAATTTTTACTGCCAATGCGCCCTTAGAAGATTCACTTCAAAAGATACAAAGGTATTGATATATTTGTTGTAATAAAGCATAGAATTTATTCTACTAGATCCACTGGCCTTGTCCTCTGTAACCTGCGTCTGCGTTGAAGTTCCTGTATTGGAAGTAGGTTGGCACCAACATTTATGTGTTGGATAAGCTTCGTCTGGTAGATACGACCGATAATTGTAATCTCCTATGACACTTTTTTTACTATTGCTATTTTGTTCGGAAGTGTTGTTGGGAGAGAGCTTACTACGGTTGCGTTTTATTTTTGACTCTTGTGGGTTTTGTTTGGTTGAAGTTTGTACTTGCGTGTTTGATGTCTTTTCTCTGATCAATGTTGTTGCCGAAGAGAGGGAGCAAATTGGCATTGTAGCTGAGAAAGATGACGTGGTGGTTGTTGTAATTAGTGAGTTAGCAGCTGATGTCTGCGTTGTGGTGGTTGTTGTTGTTGTTGGTTGGAACGAGGAGAGTGGCGTCGTTGGTGAAGCGCATTGTGCACTCCACGGCAGAGGCTGCATATTACCTGCTGCCATGGAACAGCTGACAGTTAGTTGAGTGGTAGAGCGAGAGGCTGCGTTTGTTTGGATTGATGATCCCTTATTGTTTTCTCTTTGGGAGTGTGTAGCTGTTTGATGTATTGCGGGAGAGCAAGAACGCGCTCTCTCGAAATTAACGGGAAGTGAGGCTTGGTGTGAGTCACTGATGTTGATGCTGTTGTTTGAACCGCCTGTTGATGTGCCAAGGCATTCGTTGTTGTTACCCATGCGGACAGCTGTTCGAGCGTGGGGTACGCTCATGCTGTTCCTTGATGGATGATTTTGTTTTTGCGAGCTGCCCGCAGTCGGGGGACTGCGTTCAACAGGCATTTTGAGATAAGAACAATTGATTATCTTGTCTCTTGATTTAGTTTTTTGTGTTGTTAAATTCGGAAAGCGAAAGGAGACGACTAGTCGACTTGACAGTGCACTTGCGAATGTGATGAGGATGCCAGCAGAAATAATGCCAAAAAAGGCTTTTATAATGCGCCCAATTGGAGGAAGAAAACGTGGGCGCCCAAGAAAAAGATGGATATACGACATCGAAGTAGACCTTAACAAGCTGAGTGTTGGCGACTGGAGAGCTCTGACTAGAGATAGAGAGGAATGAGGAAAATTGTTGATGAAGCTATGGTCCACACCGGACTGTGAAAGCTAAGAAGAAGAAGTGCGATTTGTGGTTAAACAACCAGTTTTTTATAAGGCGATTACATAGTTGTGGAATCATTGATAAGATATATGCACCAGGTGAATTCACATTCAGAATCGCAAGCTTTATAAGGGTTTTCGCGTCAAAAAGTTTGTTGTTTGAATTGCAGGTGATTGTGTGTGTGTTTTTGAATTTTCAGCTCTGTGGTGGCTCGGTCATATACCGGACGCACGGAAACTTGCCCCGCCTCCAAACGTCACCAACCATCACCCACCAACCAACGTCAGCAGCCTAATCACCACAACCAGGCAAGTGAAGATAAAATTATCTAATATACATCTAATATATCTAATATCATTGGAACTTTGAACCAGATCTACGTCCGAGTACGTCAAATTAAGGCATAGTTATTTATATATATATTATTTGCGGCTGCTGTCACATAACTGTGTAAAATTACATATTCAAATATTCATATATTTGAACAAAATCATATTAATATATAATCAACAAAATCTGATGGTTATCATGTGCCGCGCCATGCCAAAAAGGAGAATATGTGAAACTTCGCCTGAGCGAACTCTTTCGGACATAATGAGCGCTATACGAGAGAAGAAAAATGACTTTAATCGTCAGATAGAATCGATATACAGTGCCATGGCAACAAAAGAATATATCTCTGGACTAAGAACTCAGATGAAAAAAACAGTTGGATGCTCTAAAAAGGGAAAATAGCGAACTACAAATGGAAATAGAAAGAGTCTCGAATAATTAATGAGCAGAACTGAAAATTAACGTTATGGCCACCCTTGACACTAAAGACACAGCACTAAATATTTTGAAAAAGGGATTTAAGTGAGAAGAGACAATTAGAAAAGAATATATTGCTGCTCTTGAAAAATAAAAGTCTTGCCATTAACTAACAACACAAGGTATTTTTCAGAAGTGATCGATTATGTATTGGGCAGAAATGGTTCAGGTTTAACAATAAGAATTTGCTCATGTGCGGAGAGATAAATTCAATGGCGGTAATCAAAGAAATATACGGCGGCAGTGATGACTCAACAAATGTAAATTCGGTTACCTACTAACTAGTTATAATCCAAAAAACTTCAAAAACCCCATAGACACAGTTCGTTATTCCGATATTAATAGACCAAACCAGTTATTTAAGTTTTATGAAACGCAGAGCTACAGAAAATTAAAGATAATAATATAATAAGGAAATGTGCACGGACTAAAAAACAAATATCTACATCGGAACTTATTTAATTACATTAGACGAACATTAATTACATTAGGTCGAAATATTTGCATTAATAGAGACACATATTGAGCAATGTCATACTGAACAGTACTATAATTTATTCGATGATTTTAACACACTGGCAACCAGTATCGCGCAGCAGTCGATTTGGAAGAGCAATTGGAGGTATAGTTCTTGGCGTCAAAAAAGATCTATTTAAGTTAGGAGTACAACATGATTGGGATACCGGCAATGAGTTGACTATGATCAGACTCAGAAATCCATTCAATGAAATGCACAATTATACCAATTTATGTGCGAGCCGTTAATTTGAACCAAGAGTTCAATAAGGTTAGGGAAGTCGCCAACCAATGTAGTGACAGCAATATCACAATAATAGGTGACCTAAACGTAAGAACCCGACAGGTTCAGCAAGTGACTACGGACCTTTTGTTAGCTTTATTTATAACGGGAAAAGAAAGCAGGTGTTCACAAGATCAAACTGTTAATGTCAGTGGAAAAGACCTGCTCAACTTTTGTGACTACCATAGACTTTTGATCTTTTGATCTAATGGTAGAACTAAAGGCGATACCGAACGCCGATACACCTATGTTAGCACGGTGGGTTGATCTGTCAACGATATATGTGCAATTTCCTGGGATATTCTATCAATGGTCGAGGATTTCTCTGTTGAATATAAAATATAGTCAGACCACATGTCTGCACTAAAATCACACATACTAGCACTAAAATCATCTATACGAAGTAAGCAGCTACCAACGTTGATCGTGGTGTGTTTCGAAGTCCCTAGGTTAAGTATCCGCCCTAAAAAAAAGAAGTTAAAGAAGAAGATGTTGAAGAGGAAGAAGTTCACCACCCTTGACAGCTTTGCCAGCGAGCATTACGGGCATTGCTTCAAGCGGTCATTTTGTCGCTTCCACAATATCAACAATATATTTGCAATAGTCTAAAGTTCGCTCAGAAAAAGAAAGTCCATGCATTTTTTGTAGACTGTACAGCAGCGTTTGACAGAATACCACGTAACCCCCTCATTTTTAAACTTCACAATTCGGCGTTTCAACTAAAATTTTAAAATTCATTGAAAGCATGTACAAACAATTGCTGAACCGAATTGTCTAATGAATTCCAATCGCACTTAACGTGGATGTTTACTGTCACCTTTGTTATTTGCAATATATTTAAATGATCTCCATGACAATCTAGGGGGTGTACTTCAAGTTGACTCTGTTTCTCATACATATTTTTCTTCCATATCTGTTGTAGAAATATTGTAAATTTTTACTGCCAATGCGCCCTTAGAAGATTCACTTCAAAAGATACAAAGGTATTGATATATTTGTTGTAATAAAGCATAGAATTTATTCTACTAGATCCACTGGCCTTGTCCTCTGTAACCTGCGTCTGCGTTGAAGTTCCTGTATTGGAAGTAGGTTGGCACCAACATTTATGTGTTGGATAAGCTTCGTCTGGTAGATACGACCGATAATTGTAATCTCCTATGACACTGTTGGAATGTTTAGAACACGATGCAGATCATCGTTAGTTATGTACCACCCAGCCCTGGTGATCATACGAATTATTTTTGATTGTTGTCTTTGAATTATGTCTGTATTTGATTTTTTGGCAGTTCCCCAAATTTGTGCTCCGTACGTCCAGATTGGTCTTATAATAGCTTTATAAATCAGTAGTTTATTTTCCAATTATAATTTTGATTTGAGCAGCCAATATAATTGACTACTCCTCAGTTTCACTTTTTAAATATGTGATGTTTCCAGTTGAGTTTGTTATCAATACATAATCCTGGGTATTTGGCTTAATTTTCAATTTTTACGTCAACTCCGTCAATTGTTATACGATTTGTTTCTGTCTTGGTATTGTTTACTTTTATTTTCTACTTTTATTATCCAGATGTTGTTGTAGTTTGGATGTTGCTGTGTTTACTTGTCTATGTGCGCTAAGTATTATAGTGTCATCAGCAAATGTGGCTATCATTGAAGCGTCATCATTTGGTGATGGTATGTCCGCTGTAAAGATACTGCATAATAACGGTCCCAGTACACTTCCTTGTCTGACGCCTGTTTTGATTTTTCTTAATGTAGAATATTCATCTGAATACTTAAAGAAAAAATGTCTCTCTGTAATATAGCACATTAATATCTGTAGTACGTTATGCGGGAATATATTTCGCAATTTGCTGATTAGTCCTTTGTGCCAGACTTTGTCGAATGCGTTTGCTACATCTAGAAAAACTCTATGCAGAATTTTTTGTCGTCATGCTCGTTTAGAATTTTATGAGTCACACGATAGACTTGTTGTATGGTCGAGTGTTTTCGTCGAAAGCCAAATTGGGGGTCAGGTATTATGTGTTTGCGTTCTATAATAGGCAACAGTCGCTGTCACAGGAGCTTCTCGAATATTTTTGACTGCACTGGAAGTAAGTTAATTGGTCTATATGATGCTGAATTATATACGTTTTTACCAGGCTTTAGGAAAATAATTTAGTCTAATAATCGCGTTGAAAATATTACGTATGTATACCACTTCTTGAAGTGGTAGATCCCGTAAATGGGGCTTTATATCATGTTGTATACATTTGGATATTCCATTTGTGCATGTTTTTTAAAGGTGGGTTAGCTGGGGAGTGATTATCGAGTTTATATGATTCGCTAGCACTGTCGCCTTGTTTAGATTTGGTACTGCCAATGATCCATTGTCCATTTTTATAGGTGCCTGGTGTATTGTTTTATTTGTCAGTTTTTTTGTAGCTTTCCACAGGGAGTGGTCGGTACATCCTGTCGGTGTTAGCCTCTGTAAATATTTCGTGATTTCATAATTTTTCTGATTTTGGAGATATTTCTTAATTTCTTTAGTTGCCTTGTTATATTTATTTTTCGCATCGGGGGATCTGCAAATGGTCCATGCTTTTTTTAGTTTTCGTTTTGTGCATATCAATTTGCGAAGCGCAGGGGGTGTGTATCGCTTTGCATGGTGTATTATCTTGTCCGGAGTTGCTTGCAATACTGCCTTCTCAATGGTATCGTTTAGTTGGACTATAGCTGATTCTACGTTGTCGGGTGATCTCAGTGGAATGCTTGTATTTAAGTTTGTGTTAATGTAGTCTCGATAGGTATCCCAGTCAGTTTTGTTGTTGTGCCATAGTTTGGACTTGGTTGTGTTCACTTCAGTTGAATTAAGTTCGAGTAGTATAGGTGTATGGTCTGACGATAGTTCCAGTCTTGATGTTATGACACATTTATTTAAGTCTATGTCTTTGAGTATATAAAAGTCAATGAGGTCTGGCTTTTTATTTTTGTCTGTTGGCCAATACGTGGGTTCGCCAGTACTAAGATGTTTAGCTTTTGCTAACAGCAGTGCACCCTGTAGGTTTTTACCTTTCTTGTTTGATATTCTGGAGCCCCAGTCTGTATGCTTCGCATTGTAGTCGCCTGCAGCTATAAAACGGTGTCCGAGAGTTTTTAAGAAGTCAAGGTATTGCGACTGTGAGATATTGTGCTTTGGTGGGCTGTACACGGCTGTTATTCTTAGTGGTCCGGATGAGTCCAAGATTTGTATGCTTGTCGACTGGATATAGGTTTCTTGGAATGGAAGCAGTACGTTATGTTTAATGTTTTGTTTAATAATGATAGCAGTCCCACCGTGTCCTGTACCGTCGGGATGGCATGTGTGGTACATCTTGTATCCACTTATGTTCATGTGCTGGCTACTTGTATAGTGTGTTTCCGATATCAAAGCAATGTCAATGTAGTTGTTGTGTAGGAGAAGCTGTAGTTCATTGAGGTGATCTTTTAATCCGTTTGCATTCCAAGTTAAAATTTTTATTTTAGTGTCCATTCTTGTTGTCGAGTTTTGTCAATAGTACTGTTATGATGTTAATCATATTACTCATTTGTTGCGCTAGTTGTTTTATTATATCTTTTATTTCCGCTAAATCTTTTGAAAATTCAGTCTTTTTTTCTGTGTTTTCACTAGTCTCGTTTTTGTTGGATTCGTTTTTGTTGCTTTCGTTTTTGTTGTGTTCCTCATCTTTTTGTTGAGGTTGTAACTGATTTGTGGGGTTTCTACGGTTACTGGCTGCTGTTTGGGCGTACGTTATTCCAATTTTGACTTTGTTTGATGTCTGTTCTACTACCTGATGGTCATCTTTTTTATCGTCTTTCTCTTTTAGTGAGGGAAATCTTTTAATTTTTAGATGTTTGTATACGTCACATCCCTTATAGTTGGCTGTGTGTGAGCCGCCACAAAGAGTTTGCAGTCAATAGTTTTGTGCTTGCCAGCGCATTTCACGCAAATCGGGTCTTTGGTGCAGAAATTTCGTGTATGACCATATTTTTGGCAGTTTGAGCACTGAGCTACCGTGCGTTTGTGGTGTGGTGGCTCAAATATGACTTTGGTACATAGGAGTGTTGTAATATTAAAGATTTCTCTATTATTTGCTTTGGCTTTTAGTTCAATGAAAAATAGCGGCAGTGGTTTCTTTGTCAGTTTTTGTTGTACGTTGTGTATATTAATAACGTCGTGGCCTAGTTCCGATAGCTCGTTGTTAAGTTCGTCAAGGTCAGTGGCGTAGTGCATATTCCTAAGTACTGTTTTGAATCCCCGCTCCTCTTTCGGCTTAAAGGTGTAGTATTTTGTTTTGTTTTCCCTGAGCATCTTAACCACCGCCGAGTAGTTCGACGAGTCATTTGTCTGTACGCATACTTCGTTGTTGTATTATGTTTTTCAGAGCTTTGTTTAGTACGTTAATTTGTTCTACGTCCTGTACGTATATTGGTGGTGGCTTGTGTATTTTAGTAGGTGGTCGAGGTTGATTTGGCGCATTAGAATTTGCTTCTGTACCACTGCCGTCTTCAGCCGTTTCGTCTTGTGAAAGGAGTTCGAACCTGTTATTAGTGTTAGGCGCGCTCAGCCAGTACTTTTGGAGTGTTGTTTGTGTTGTCGTTTGTGTTTGAGTTTTTGTCCTACTTTTTTTACTATTGCTATTTTGTTCGGAAGTGTTGTTGGGAGAGAGCTTACTACGGTTGCGTTTTATTTTTGACTCTTGTGGGTTTTGTTTGGTTGAAGTTTGTACTTGCGTGTTTGATGTCTTTTCTCTGATCAATGTTGTTGCCGAAGAGAGGGAGCAAATTGGCATTGTAGCTGAGAAAGATGACGTGGTGGTTGTTGTAATTAGTGAGTTAGCAGCTGATGTCTGCGTTGTGGTGGTTGTTGTTGTTGTTGGTTGGAACGAGGAGAGTGGCGTCGTTGGTGAAGCGCATTGTGCACTCCACGGCAGAGGCTGCATATTACCTGCTGCCATGGAACAGCTGACAGTTAGTTGAGTGGTAGAGCGAGAGGCTGCGTTTGTTTGGATTGATGATCCCTTATTGTTTTCTCTTTGGGAGTGTGTAGCTGTTTGATGTATTGCGGGAGAGCAAGAACGCGCTCTCTCGAAATTAACGGGAAGTGAGGCTTGGTGTGAGTCACTGATGTTGATGCTGTTGTTTGAACCGCCTGTTGATGTGCCAAGGCATTCGTTGTTGTTACCCATGCGGACAGCTGTTCGAGCGTGGGGTACGCTCATGCTGTTCCTTGATGGATGATTTTGTTTTTGCGAGCTGCCCGCAGTCGGGGGACTGCGTTCAACAGGCATTTTGAGATAAGAACAATTGATTATCTTGTCTCTTGATTTAGTTTTTTGTGTTGTTAAATTCGGAAAGCGAAAGGAGACGACTAGTCGACTTGACAGTGCACTTGCGAATGTGATGAGGATGCCAGCAGAAATAATGCCAAAAAAGGCTTTTATAATGCGCCCAATTGGAGGAAGAAAACGTGGGCGCCCAAGAAAAAGATGGATATACGACATCGAAGTAGACCTTAACAAGCTGAGTGTTGGCGACTGGAGAGCTCTGACTAGAGATAGAGAGGAATGAGGAAAATTGTTGATGAAGCTATGGTCCACACCGGACTGTGAAAGCTAAGAAGAAGAAGTGCGATTTGTGGTTAAACAACCAGTTTTTTATAAGGCGATTACATAGTTGTGGAATCATTGATAAGATATATGCACCAGGTGAATTCACATTCAGAATCGCAAGCTTTATAAGGGTTTTCGCGTCAAAAAGTTTGTTGTTTGAATTGCAGGTGATTGTGTGTGTGTTTTTGAATTTTCAGCTCTGTGGTGGCTCGGTCATATACCGGACGCACGGAAACTTGCCCTGCCTCCAAACGTCACCAACCATCACCCACCAACCAACGTCAGCAGCCTAATCACCACAACCAGGCAAGTGAAGATAAAATTATCTAATATACATCTAATATATCTAATATCATTGGAACTTTGAACCAGATCTACGTCCGAGTACGTCAAATTAAGGCATAGTTATTTATATATATATTATTTGCGGCTGCTGTCACATAACTGTGTAAAATTACATATTCAAATATTCATATATTTGAACAAAATCATATTAATATATAATCAACAAAATCTGATGGTTATCATGTGCCGCGCCATGCCAAAAAGGAGAATATGTGAAACTTCGCCTGAGCGAACTCTTTCGGACATAATGAGCGCTATACGAGAGAAGAAAAATGACTTTAATCGTCAGATAGAATCGATATACAGTGCCATGGCAACAAAAGAATATATCTCTGGACTAAGAACTCAGATGAAAAAAACAGTTGCATGCTCTAAAAAGGGAAAATAGCGAACTACAAATGGAAATAGAAAGAGTCTCGAATAATTAATGAGCAGAACTGAAAATTAACGTTATGGCCACCCTTGACACTAAAGACACAGCACTAAATATTTTGAAAAAGGGATTTAAGTGAGAAGAGACAATTAGAAAAGAATATATTGCTGCTCTTGAAAAATAAAAGTCTTGCCATTAACTAACAACACAAGGTATTTTTCAGAAGTGATCGATTATGTATTGGGCAGAAATGGTTCAGGTTTAACAATAAGAATTTGCTCATGTGCGGAGAGATAAATTCAATGGCGGTAATCAAAGAAATATACGGCGGCAGTGATGACTCAACAAATGTAAATTCGGTTACCTACTAACTAGTTATAATCCAAAAAACTTCAAAAACCCCATAGACACAGTTCGTTATTCCGATATTAATAGACCAAACCAGTTATTTAAGTTTTATGAAACGCAGAGCTACAGAAAATTAAAGATAATAATATAATAAGGAAATGTGCACGGACTAAAAAACAAATATCTACATCGGAACTTATTTAATTACATTAGACGAACATTAATTACATTAGGTCGAAATATTTGCATTAATAGAGACACATATTGAGCAATGTCATACTGAACAGTACTATAATTTATTCGATGATTTTAACACACTGGCAACCAGTATCGCGCAGCAGTCGATTTGGAAGAGCAATTGGAGGTATAGTTCTTGGCGTCAAAAAAGATCTATTTAAGTTAGGAGTACAACATGATTGGGATACCGGCAATGAGTTGACTATGATCAGACTCAGAAATCCATTCAATGAAATGCACAATTATACCAATTTATGTGCGAGCCGTTAATTTGAACCAAGAGTTCAATAAGGTTAGGGAAGTCGCCAACCAATGTAGTGACAGCAATATCACAATAATAGGTGACCTAAACGTAAGAACCCGACAGGTTCAGCAAGTGACTACGGACCTTTTGTTAGCTTTATTTATAACGGGAAAAGAAAGCAGGTGTTCACAAGATCAAACTGTTAATGTCAGTGGAAAAGACCTGCTCAACTTTTGTGACTACCATAGACTTTTGATCTTTTGATCTAATGGTAGAACTAAAGGCGATACCGAACGCCGATACACCTATGTTAGCACGGTGGGTTGATCTGTCAACGATATATGTGCAATTTCCTGGGATATTCTATCAATGGTCGAGGATTTCTCTGTTGAATATAAAATATAGTCAGACCACATGTCTGCACTAAAATCACACATACTAGCACTAAAATCATCTATACGAAGTAAGCAGCTACCAACGTTGATCGTGGTGTGTTTCGAAGTCCCTAGGTTAAGTATCCGCCCTAAAAAAAAGAAGTTAAAGAAGAAGATGTTGAAGAGGAAGAAGTTCACCACCCTTGACAGCTTTGCCAGCGAGCATTACGGGCATTGCTTCAAGCGGTCATTTTGTCGCTTCCACAATATCAACAATATATTTGCAATAGTCTAAAGTTCGCTCAGAAAAAGAAAGTCCATGCATTTTTTGTAGACTGTACAGCAGCGTTTGACAGAATACCACGTAACCCCCTCATTTTTAAACTTCACAATTCGGCGTTTCAACTAAAATTTTAAAATTCATTGAAAGCATGTACAAACAAACAAAAAGGTCAACATGGACCGGAACCGAATTGTCTAATGAATTCCAATCGCACTTAACGTGGATGTTTACTGTCACCTTTGTTATTTGCAATATATTTAAATGATCTCCATGACAATCTAGGGGGTGTACTTCAAGTTGACTCTGTTTCTCATACATATTTTTCTTCCATATCTGTTGTAGAAATATTGTAAATTTTTACTGCCAATGCGCCCTTAGAAGATTCACTTCAAAAGATACAAAGGTATTGATATATTTGTTGTAATAAAGCATAGAATTTATTCTACTAGATCCACTGGCCTTGTCCTCTGTAACCTGCGTCTGCGTTGAAGTTCCTGTATTGGAAGTAGGTTGGCACCAACATTTATGTGTTGGATAAGCTTCGTCTGGTAGATACGACCGATAATTGTAATCTCCTATGACACTGTTGGAATGTTTAGAACACGATGCAGATCATCGTTAGTTATGTACCACCCAGCCCTGGTGATCATACGAATTATTTTTGATTGTTGTCTTTGAATTATGTCTGTATTTGATTTTTTGGCAGTTCCCCAAATTTGTGCTCCGTACGTCCAGATTGGTCTTATAATAGCTTTATAAATCAGTAGTTTATTTTCCAATTATAATTTTGATTTGAGCAGCCAATATAATTGACTACTCCTCAGTTTCACTTTTTAAATATGTGATGTTTCCAGTTGAGTTTGTTATCAATACATAATCCTGGGTATTTGGCTTAATTTTCAATTTTTACGTCAACTCCGTCAATTGTTATACGATTTGTTTCTGTCTTGGTATTGTTTACTTTTATTTTCTACTTTTATTATCCAGATGTTGTTGTAGTTTGGATGTTGCTGTGTTTACTTGTCTATGTGCGCTAAGTATTATAGTGTCATCAGCAAATGTGGCTATCATTGAAGCGTCATCATTTGGTGATGGTATGTCCGCTGTAAAGATACTGCATAATAACGGTCCCAGTACACTTCCTTGTCTGACGCCTGTTTTGATTTTTCTTAATGTAGAATATTCATCTGAATACTTAACGAAAAAATGTCTCTCTGTAATATAGCACATTAATATCTGTAGTACGTTATGCGGGAATATATTTCGCAATTTGCTGATTAGTCCTTTGTGCCAGACTTTGTCGAATGCGTTTGCTACATCTAGAAAAACTCTATGCAGAATTTTTTGTCGTCATGATCGTTTAGAATTTTATGAGTCACACGATAGACTTGTTGTATGGTCGAGTGTTTTCGTCGAAAGCCAAATTGGGGGTCAGGTATTATGTGTTTGCGTTCTATAATAGGCAACAGTCGCTGTCACAGGAGCTTCTCGAATATTTTTGACTGCACTGGAAGTAAGTTAATTGGTCTATATGATGCTGAATTATATACGTTTTTACCAGGCTTTAGGAAAATAATTTAGTCTAATAATCGCGTTGAAAATATTACGTATGTATACCACTTCTTGAAGTGGTAGATCCCGTAAATGGGGCTTTATATCATGTTGTATACATTTGGATATTCCATTTGTGCATGTTTTTTAAAGGTGGGTTAGCTGGGGAGTGATTATCGAGTTTATATGATTCGCTAGCACTGTCGCCTTGTTTAGATTTGGTACTGCCAATGATCCATTGTCCATTTTTATAGGTGCCTGGTGTATTGTTTTTTTTGTCAGTTTTTTTGTAGCTTTCCACAGGGAGTGGTCGGTACATCCTGTCGGTGTTAGCCTCTGTAAATATTTCGTGATTTCATAATTTTTCTGATTTTGGAGATATTTTCCAATTTCTTTAGTTGCCTTGTTATATCTCTTTTTCGTATCTGGGGATCTGCAAATGGTCCATGCTTTTTTCAATTTTTGTTTGGTACATATTAATTTGCGAAGCGTAGGTGGTGTGTACATGGTGTATTAACTTGTCAGGAGTTGCTTGCATTACTGCCTTTTCAATGATATCGTTTAGGTGAACTACTGCTGATTCTACGTTGTCGGGTGATTTCAGTGGAATGCTTGTAGTTAAATTTGTGTTAATGTAGTCGCGATAGCTATCCCAGTCAGTTTTGTTGTTGTGCAATAGTTTAGAATTGGTTATCCTCACTTCAATTATTAATTAAGTTCTAGTAGTATGGTGTATGGTCAGACAAGAGTTCCAGCCTTGATGTTATGACACATTTACTTACGTCTATGTTTTTGAGTATATAGAAGTAAATGAGGTCTGGCTTTTTTATTTTTGTCTGTTAGCTAATACGTCGGTTCGGGGGTCTAAAATGTTTAGCTTTTGTTAACAATAGTGCACCCTGTAGGTTTTTACCTTTCTTGTTTGACATTCTGGAACCCCAGTCTGTTTGCTTCGCATTATAGTCGCCTGCAGCTATAAAGCGTTTTCCGAGAGTTTTTAAGCAGTAAAGATATTGTGACTGTGAGATATTATGTTTTGGTGGGCTGTACACGGCTGTTACTTTTAGTGGTCCGGATGAGTAGAAATTTGTATGTTTGTCGACTGGATATAGGCTTCTTGGAATGGAAACAGTACGTTACGTTTAATGTTTTGTTTAATAATGATAGCAGTCCCACCGTGTGCTGTACCGTCGGGATGGCTTTTGTGGTACATCTTGTATCCACGTACGTTCACGTGCTGGATACTTGTATAGTGTGTTTTCGATATCAAAGCATCGTCAGTGTTATTGTTGTGTGGGAAAAGCTGTAGTTCATTGAAGTCGTTTTTAAATCTGTTTGCATTCCAAGTTAAAATCTTTATTTTAGTGTCCATTCTTGTTGTCGAGTTTTTCCAATAGTACTGTCATGATGTTCATCACATTACTCATTTGTTGCGCTACTTGTTTTATTATTTATTTTATTTCCGCTAAATATTTTGAAAATTCAGTCTTTTTTTCTGTGTTTTTACTAGTCTCGTTTTTATTTCTTTCGTTTTTCTTGTGATCCTCATCTTTTTGTTGAGGTTGTACCTGATTTGTGGGGTTTCTATGGTTACTGGCTTCTGTTTGGGCGTACGTTAATCCAATTTGAACTTTGTTTTAGGTCTGATCTGCTGCCTGATGGTCCTCTTTTTTAATGTTTTTCTCTCGAAGGGAGTTAAATCTTTGAATTTTTAGGTGTTTATAAACTTCGCAGCCCTTGTATTTGGCTGTGTGTGAGCCGCCATAAAGAGCGCATTTAATTTGACTGGCACTTATTAATTTACAGTCAATAGTTTTGTGTTTGTCGGCGCATTTGACACAAATCGGGTCTTTGTTGCAGAAATTCATTGTGTGACCATATTTTTGACAGTTAGAGCACTAAGCTATCATGTGGTGTGGTGTTTGTGGTGTGGTGGCTCAGAGGTGACTTTGGTACATAGGAGTGTGGTGATATTACAGATTTCTCTACTATTCGCTTTGGCTTTTAATTCTATGAAAATAGCGCCATTTTTACTAAAATTAATTAAACACATTACAGAGATACTTCGTCAAGCCAATATGCACTCCTAACTACATATTTGCCATAGAAACAAGAATCGAAGACGACTACTTATACACGATAAACTTACACCTAAAACACATAATAACAACTTTATATGAATACAACCGCAATAGATTACCACATATTCTAACATAAATATTAATGACAAAAGGAACACTCTGGCATACACAAATACTGGATTATATCCAACATTTTAGTATACACTTAACAAAGGGATTGACTAGGTGGCCATGGTCTAATAACAGTGTGGAGCTGTTAGTGGCAATAAAACTTCAACAGGTACAACATTATCTAAGCCAAGCAATAAGCAGTAAACGACGTATATACAAAGATCTAGACTCAAAGAAATGAGTGACATATTGTAACAACAGTCAAACGCAAAGTACAGTATCGTCGATAATGAAGGTGCGAGGTGATCTCCTGTGGTTAAATAGGAGTCCACACCAGCTGAGCAGCACGAGATTATGCATATTATGTAATATGAAAGAGGAGGAAAATATATGCCACTTTCTTGGCAGATGTCCAGTACTTAGAGAATTCAGATGTAGATACTTGGGGAAAAATCAACTAACACAGAATGAAATTGTGGACACATTGAACGGTATGGAAGATGATAATTGGGCAAATCTAGTAAATTATATAAAACTAGATATAAAATACAGAAAAATTATGATAAAGGAATTTAAGAATTAAGTCAAATTTTGTGTAATACTTTAAGTTATGTATGTATTAGACACGGAAAAAACCCAAACGTTCAACGATGGGGTGTAGTGGGTGTAGTAAATGGGAGAGTTGACAAAGGAGTTCTAACTATCGGAATTCACTAACAGATATGTAGTTTAGTTTTTATTCGGCTTTTATAAGCATATGTATAGGCAGACAGCAAGGAGCTATGCCATTTAACTAATGTTTTTTAAATTGTCAAAATGTTTGAAGAATTGTTATCCAATTGCATATACTACTATATGCCATACCACTACATTAAAATAAAGAACTACTACTGCTACTACTACTACTATATTTAGCAATATTCTATTTCGCCTTTCACTTCTTGTTTGCCGAGAACAATAAAAAAACCCTCTACTGATGAGCATATAAGTTCGGCTCCCCGAATCGCAAGTCCAAACCGTTCCCCGCACCGCAATTTCAAACTGTTCCCGGCACCACTAGCTTAAACATCTTAACTTGTGGACAAAAAGAAACAACGCATCTACATACGTACTAAGGATCATTACTGCTACGCAATAACTGATTATCAATTTAGCTAATTTTCATTATATATTTTATTCATTATATTATATCATATTACAAATGTGTAATAATTTGTCCTTAACTTTCAGCTTTGGGTGAATTATTAAACACTTATTTAAATATACATGTTAATAGAGTTAAGTGAAGTGTGTTCCAAATAAATAAACCCCTAAGAAGGAATCAGCCTACTATGTCATTGCCTTTTCGGCGCAATTAGCATAATTTTTAATTTAGTCTAAGTCTAATATTTTTTTTTTCACGTCATTATTTTTTTTAATCCGACAAATGTGTTATGCAGTTTACTGCGTTAAATGTTATAATTTAATTATGAAAAAAAAATAAATAAATAAATAAATAGAGAAAATGTTTTTTTTCTTTCTTGAAAATAAATTCTTTTAATTTTTATTTTGTACGTTGCGTCTGCTGGTGCATATTAAGTAGGAAAAATTGTGCTTGTATAAAAATATAGAAAAGTTGCTCTTTATATTGGTGCACATTAATTAAATTATTGTGAGTGCACAAGAAATAAGTAAACAACAAAAACTAATGTGTCCCATAATCATTTTATTTAAATTCAATCAGTCTTTCAGCACGTAGTGAACTAAGTTCAATTAACTTCTGAAACACACATTCGAGTCTTGAATTTAGAATGTCGCTTCCCAAATTTTATAGACGGAAGGAACTATTTCTCCGCATTGACCCGTCCAGTGCCCAAAGATCCGATCTTCAACAAACCCTGAATGCTTGAGAACTTCAGAAAAAGAATTTAACCTACGCTGGGGGAACTTCGTTCGGCATTCGATTCAGCAATCAACGCCCAGATGAAGACATTTCAACTTGAGAGCCGTTGCTGACGGGGACGGGGTGCAGCTAAAGAGGCTGCAATGCCAGATAACGAATTAAATATCTTCAACAAATTGTATGAACATTGGGACCTGGGACCCTATCCTGATATTTCTGTGTACTTTACGGCTTACGAGATCCACTCTGGCTTTGTGGGAACAAAGCTTAACTGACCGGAGTCGGTTGCCAATGTGGGAAGACTTATATCGGTTACTAACAAGGCTCTTCCAGACGCTGGAAACAATGGTCGATTTAAAGGCAAGCCCCGATCCGAAAGTGCAAATTCCGAGGAAGGTGCAAGTCTATTCTGCACGAGTGCCACCCACTGGAAATACATGCCAGCTGTGCTTAGTTAGAGGACACCAAGTAAGGACCTGTCCGAAATTCCTGGACATGGACATTGGGGAATGAACAAACCAGATGGAATGACTACGCCTTTGTTTCAACTGCTTGTCACCGTCGCTGCCGTACCTACAAGGTACCTTTTCCACTCATGGGCCAGGCGTTGGAATATAGCCATAAACTCTGAGAAATCAGCTCACTGTACCTTCACATTAAGGCAAGGCGTCTGTCCGGTTGTGACTTACAACACAAGAATCATTCCGCAAATGGAGCAAATCCGGTATCTCGGTTTGATCCTGGATAAGCATCTTACCTGGCGTTCACACATTAAGGTAGTTACAGCGCGCTGCTATCAAAAGCTGAAGAAACTGGAGTGGCTCCTCCGCCCATCAAATAAGTTATCTTTAACTAATAAAAGGCTCATCTATCTGCAAGTAGTGGCACCTGCTTGGCGCTACGCCATACAAATTTGGGGCACTACTGCTGCCTACAACATCAGAAGAGTGCAGTCGTGTCAGAGCTAGGCTCTCAGAAGATTTACGGGCGCCCCTTGGTACGTCCGCAACACCACGCTGCATAGGGATCTTGCCGTGCCAACTGTTATGGAGGTGATTAATTCTCACAGCTGCCGCTATCACTACAGACTTTTGTCGCACCCAAATTCGCTAGCTTTCTCCCTCACCCGTATCTCAACAAGGCGTAGACTGAAGAGGCTGCACCCGCATGATCTCCCTCTAAGAAGGATACAGCCTTCTAAAATTAATTAATTTAGTATAAGTCAATTTTTAATTGTTTTTTTTTTTGACACGTCATTATTCTTTAAATCCGACAAATGTGTTATGCAGTTTACTGCGTTAAATGTTATAATTTAATTATAAAAAAAAAAAAACCTACAAGGGTACATGCAAGTAAGCTGGTACTTTCCGTCTATTTACGAAATCACAAGGAGTGAAAAGAAGCGAAATCCGCCTGCGACCCGCTTAGGATATTGCAGGTCATCTAAAGTTCCCTTGTAAGTAAACAAGTCTTCTTCCGTCCGTTTATGAATCTGGGTACCCATGCTGCAGATCTACGAGCCAGCTACGGACGATGAACTAGTTCAGTGGACCTCCTTTCATCGTTGCCAGGGTTTGCTACGCGGGCCGGTATGAAAGGAGGATTTTCAACGGAGTGGACTTTAAAAATGGTTAACTTTAATATGTCAACAGGCACTTAACCCGGAGTAATATCGTCGTTGTGCAGCTAAAGAACAGCTAAATACAAGGAGTCCACTCATTACATTGAACCCCTTTCAGGACGTTAACCGTGATTTATGCACCGGGACAATTCTGGCGGCACCTTCCCGATTTGTCGCCGGGCGCGGGTGCGTTAGCGAATGTTTAGAAGCTGAACCCAGCGTAGCAGAAATTCTATTGCCTTAGAAAGTAGTGCGGCGCCTCATAATATCGGATATGCAGAAGTTAAGGTTTTGAATTAAGAACTTTTTAGATAGTTATGCAACGAATTAGGTTGAGGCATCCGCATACTATTACTATATTTCAGAAGGCGACATGGTTGCGGTGAGAACATAACCTAAAGAATAACGCATGGTTGATGGTTAGCCTGAGGGTGGCGGACCTGATTTTCCACTTCTTCAGCTGATGAACCTGTGCACATACGGCGCTGTGAGGCTCATCGATCACACGGTCAACGCCTCCACGATGGCCGAAGGTCCGCCTGAGGGTCGCGGCCCCGATTTTCGAATTCTCCAGCTCACGGGCCTGTGAATCTACGACGTTAGGACCAAGCTGAAAAATATTGCGGTGACCAGAAGAAAAGGAATCAAAAGGAAAGGGAGCAGATACCGCTAAGTTCGGGTGGTACTAAGTTTAAGAATAAATGTTCTAGCTCTAAGTATGAATTGTTATAATTAAATATGCATCATGTCCTTATGTTAAGGATGAATTTGTTAGATTTAAGTCGGAAATTGTTGAATCGCGGCTGCAAGGGGGCGGAATGTTCACGAACCGCCCAGCCCTGAATAGATGCATGCTTCTACGGAGCCAAACACTGCACTCACAAATTAGTGAGAATGGGCGGTTCCCTTTGAGAGTGAAAGTCCTTACAGAGCTTTCAACTGCACTCTTACCGATCCAGACAAGTGCTCACAGAACTTGCAATCGCAGTATGACAGAGCAAGGTATAATAGAAGCGGACGGCTTCTGCGAAGAAGAGAAAGAGCTTCAGAAAAAATTAGTCAGTCAGTTTTGATTCAGTGGTCAAAGAGAAAACAAGCGCTACGCGCCGCTCGAACTCTATCAACCCGCGCTAGGCATTCAAATTTGTAAAAAAAAAAAAAAAAGTAAATTATAATAAATATCGTGAAAAGTCAAACCAATTGAGGCTTCTTAATTCATTTTAAATCGCCAATCAAGTGTATGTATTTTGATGAATTTTCAGCGGCAGTCTCCACAGGATACTAGTCGACTTGTTCCTCCACCAAACTTCCACCATCCAACGTCAGCAGCCTGATCGCGACAACCACGCAAGTGAATATAAAATTATCTAATATAAAGTCCACCCGTAATCAGAGGCGTTCGCCCCTATATTGTCCATGCAAACAATGAGCCCTTTATGCCTACTGCGATTGCTTTGTTAAAAATTAGTCCCTTCCGTTGATTGTGCTACCTACGCAATATCTCGTTATAATTTTCAACACCGTAATAACCTTTGATACTAGTCATATGTTACCTGTTTCAAAGATTACATAAAACGCGATCTTAAAAAAGTCTACAATTTCATTAACACTAAGTGGAGGGTGGAGTCATTTCCTACCTCTATGAAACTGAATGGTGTTGAAGCATGCAACGATGTAAAAATTTCGATATTTTTGCTAACTTTTTTCAAAGTACTTATACAAATTTTAATAAAAACTTCAATAATCAGTATACATATTCTTTGAGTAATTTAACCAATTTAACCAATCAACCAAGGCTGTGTGCTGATGCTTTGCATAGACCAATCTGCAAACTGTTTGACATTTCCATGAATACCTATATTTTACCTAGTATTTGGAAACAATCTTACATTATCCCTCTCCATAAAAGGGTAGTAAAGCTTAGATTTCAAATTACAGAGGAATTGCTAAACTCTTGTTATTTTAACTTATTATTACCGATCTTATTCAGCATTTTGTTCTAAAAAGCCTCCAGAACTCGAAAAGATTTGTTTACAACAGTTACATCCGAGACTATTCGTGTAACCTCCGATGTTCTTTAGGGCAGTCACCTTGGTCCGCTGTTATTCAATAATTTTATAAACGATTTGCCAGTTGCCATTAAACATTCTCACGTGCTGATATATGCTGACGGTGTAAAACTATGCCAGTTTATTTTATCTCATATTCAATAAAAGTTTCTTCAAGGTGACCTTGAGAGTTTATCTAGTTGGTGCTCCATAAACTTTCTATCACTGAATTGTGACAAATGTAAGATTATGTCTTTCTGTCGTAAAAATGTGATTGTAATAGTTATCGTATCAACGATCACACATTAGAACGTGTTTCACAATTTAACGATGGACCCAAAGCTGCATTTCGGAAGACTCATTCACTCATCCGCCAATAAAGCTAAAGCTGTGTTAGGATACATTAAACGTTGGTCTAAAGAGTTTAATGACCCCTACACTACTAAATTACTTTTCACGTCCTTAGTTAGACTTATTTTGGAATATGGATCTTGTGTATGGGACCCACAGTTCAGAAAGTACAGAAATCGTCTAGAATCGCTTTAAAAACAATTCCTTCTCTTTGCACTGCATATTTTACATTGGAATCCTAACATCCATCTTCCATTCTATAGCTTATCCATCTACCTACATTGTTCAATTGTAAAACTATTCTCAGTGTAGTATTTAAACGTGGTCCAAGGTGTTCAATGATCCTTACCACTAAATCCTCATCCTCATGTATGGCGATCACATTGAATCAGTACAAAAACAATTTTTACTATTTGAACTGCCTAACATGCATTGGGATCCTAACACACTTCTTCCATCCTACCGATTCCTCCTAAAGCTTATCCAACTACCTACGTTGCCCAGCCGTAGAACAACTCTCGGTTTGATTTTCCTTAATAATTTAATTGTTGGTAGCATCTATTCTCCTTTTTTGCTTAATTAATGTAACGTTCTCCTCGGGTTACTAGAGCTTGTATTCCAATAGTTGCTTAAGTAACTCTCATTGAGAACGGTCGTGTTAATATTCTTTGCGTTTCGTTCATTTCGTTTGTCTTGAGCACAATCTCACAACAACAACATTGTTGCTCTTCGGTATTCCAATAAAATGAATAATAATAACAGAGAATACGGAATTCAAGGGCTGTTTGTTATAATGCTTCGCTGCCATTACAACAAAAAATGCTTCGCCTAAAGGAAACTGCTGCAGTGAATAAAGTCGAGAAACCAAAAAAATTCTGGTGACCTACTTTCCTCCACTACAAACATTAACGGACGAAATGGAAAGTGATATTGTAACAGGTGATCCTTCCGATGAGGAACCGGTTGGAAAAAGCAACAATAAGGAGATTATCTCTCCTATTAATGTCATAAAAAAGGGCTCTAAATTTCTTCATGAACTTGTAAAAGGTCTCAGCATTATTGACTACCTCATTAAAATGATCTCTATTGGAATAAAAATATTCCTGACCAGCACGGCAGCGTATCATGTTGCCAGAAATGAATTAAAAAACCAAAATTGCGAGTTTTACTCGTACGAAACTAAAAGCACCAAACCATATACAGCGGTAGATACTCTCTTGTTTGGAAAAAATTCCTAACGATGAGCTCAAAAATTTCTGAATAACTCAGGTTTGAAATGTATAGATGTCAAAAAAACTACATAAGATGAACGTAAAAAGAGTAGAGGTAGTTACGAAATTCTGCCCAATATAGTCTACTACGAAAACAAGTCAATAACCCTGCAGAAGCTTAAAAAAGACTACGCTAGTTTAAACCACACTAGAGGACTTTGGGAATACAAATCCAAACTACCAAATATACTGATACAATGTTATAACTGCCATGGATATGGCTGAAGTCTGTGCAACGTCAATACATCTTACGCCCTTTGTGCTGAAAATCATCACACCAACAATTGCACAAGCCCTCCATAGCTAATGTGCCCAAACTGTAAGAGCGAAGACTCCTCAATTGACCCATCATATCACTGTCGAATTTGTTACCAGACATTACTACATAATAGAGTCAACAAAAATAAATACATCTCTAGTAACTACGATGCCAAATATACTCGCTTCAACAATAACAACGACAGAAATTATAAAGGCACCTATGGAGAGAGCATTCCAAGCTCTACGCTACGGCGAAGCCTAACCGCCAACAACGCCTTTCACGGTTACAATAACAGCAATGACAGCAACAGTAACAAACGATAGCCGCTAAAACAACAACAACGATAGTTCACATTCTCTTAACTACAACGCTCAAAGCCAAGCTGTTGGCCTATCTACAGACATGTTCTTATTGGTGAGCATACGCCTGCACATCACACTCCAAAAACACCAAGCTCACCTAAACTTTTTACCCTAGATGAAATTAATGATCTAACGATGGAACTTCTAACAAAACTAATTAACTGTGCCACAAAAGTAGAACAGTTTAATGTAATCGCACAATTAGCTATTAAGTATGTCTACACTAACAAATAATATAGCAAATCCTCTTAATATTATGGTATGGAATGCTGGTGCCATTCGAAAAAAAAAAGGTTGAGTTCTTCAACTTCTTGAATGAATAGAACGAACATACTAGTTTAATTAGCGAAACCTGGCTAAAGCACAACGATAGCTTTGCATCTCCTAATTACTCCGTTTATAGAAATGACCGCTCTATCAGCGGAGTATTCATTGGTGTAAACAACAAACTTAAAAACAAATAAATTCCCAATGAAGACACCCACTTAGTTGAAAACATTGGAATTGAGATTTTTCTTGATAATAATAATCCACTTAAGTTATTCTCCGTATAATTTCCTGCTAACAATGCTTGCTGCCTCAAAAATTGTAGTATATCAAAGCATCGCTCTCACCAAAAAGCTATGTTCAAATCAGACTTAATTAAATATGCCAGAACCCTTGGCCGTTATCTGATTGCAGGCGATCAGATAACAAGCGATGGACTGCTTAAGAGCTAACTGCTTGTGAAACACTATCTAAAAATTTGCTCTAATATATCCCAATGATCCAACTTATATCCCATCCTCTAATAAAGCAAAACCCTCTACTCTGGAGATTTTCCTTTCTAACTCCCCAACACGACATCCACTCCTCTCACCTGTAATGACTTATCTTCTCCCAGTATTAGTAAATGTCACTTCTAACATCCACCTAAAAAATAAAACATTACTAAATTTCGCTAAGGCAAACTGGAAGCTTTTTAAACGCAAACTTACCATGTATACGCACGATATAAAGCCCAAAAAAGCACCCAAATACGACAAAATTAACGGAAAACATTTAAGGGAGGTACCACTTCAAGCAGTGGTATACATACGTATATTTTCAACGCGATAAATAGCTTAAATTACTTTCCTAAAGTATGTAAAGTAGATGAAATCATTGCAATTCCAAAGTCTGGTAAAGACGTATATAATCCAGCATCATATAGACCAAATAACTTACTTCCAGTGTTGTCAAAAATATTCGAGACAGACATTAATTGCTCATAGTTCGCAATAAAGCCAGCTAAGTCAACGTTGTTATATTGTTCGCTTATGCTCACGTCAGTATTAGCTAACTCGACAGCCAGTCGATCAGGAGATGTTATACCATAATGATTTAATGGCAAATTTGAAATTCTAATACACAAATCCTCGACCAACACTAATGCTTCATTATACATTTCTGGCGTGTCATCAACGTTTTGATCTTGGTTGTTTCTGTAATTCGGTGCAGTATGTCTTAAGTCGTGGTGTCCTTGAATTTCGTCCACAATACCGATGATTGTGTTGGATAACTTGTCGTCAATATTATTGCGATACTATTCGGCATTGATACTAATGCTGCATCTACTAGTGTTATGTCCCAATGATTGTCGCCTTCCAACAATTGCAATTTGCTCCATGCTTCTTGATATTGATATGATCTGTTTACTCTTCTCAAAAATTCGAAGTATGTTAGCTCAGGAACATTAACATGGAACAATAAGCATGTCATACAATGCAAATGAAAGGTAAATGGACAATAAATGGGTAGTGAAGTACTCGCCACAGGTTTTAAAAAAGTACAAAGCTCATTTAAATGTTGAGCTTTGTAGTTCTGCAAAGTCCATTAAGTACATTTGCAAATACATTAATAAAGGCAGTGACATGACAGTGTTTGAAGTACAAAACTTAAATTAAGAGACGAAATAATGCGCTTCCAGATGGGCAGCAAAGCAAAGCGAATTTTTAGTTTCCAAATACATCTTGAAAAGGGTCAACATGTGTATTTCACTGAATAAAATACTGTACAACCAGCATTTGAGCCACCCAAAACGTTAATTACCAAAACCGCATGAACGTTGGCACTGTCCTCATATCTGAAACCTATTTCTGCATTAGAACATTCTTCAAAATTCAGGGCTATGAATTCTATGGAGCCACAATCCGGATGATGCGATCTGCGGCCACATTACTCATTCGGTTATCCCTACGTCACCACCTGCTGCAAACCATCCGGACCGACTCCATTCAAAGCGTCTCAGTCAGCATCTACACAACTCAAGGCAACCTGGTCCATTTGTTTTCCTCCAGAACCTCCCTACCCATCTAATATATCGCTCTTTCATCAGTGTCTCAACGAACGTATTTACCTCAGCATGTAAATTAATTCGGACAAGGATATAGATGATGTGGTTGATCTGTTCACCAAATCAAGAAGTCGGGCACCAATCTGTGACATTTGCGTCAAATAACAGCCCCATAGACATGCTCCAATCCGCAGAACCCAAAATAAGTGGTTGCGTACATAGATCTGGAACACGGAATTATGTGCTGATGAGTTGGAAAGTCGCTTCAAGTCGGTTAATGTGGGTGACCCTTCGTAAACACCGGAAGGGCTACCGAGGTGATTCTTACACCACAGCCCAAGAAAACACGTCACCTCTGAAGCGGTTATTACTCAAATTCAGAGCCAAAATCTAAGAAGAGCCCTGCACATGACCTAATCGACACAAATTGTAAAAAGCTCTTCTTTGGAAGGGAGTTTTGTTCCTAACGCTGCTATTCACGCTATTGACGCTGCATGCTGTGGATCTGCAGCTTTCCTCACAGTGGAAGTGCGAAACAATTGACATAATACCGAAACCTGGCACGCTGGAGAACGTTCTCGCATCATGTAGATCGACAAGCCTGCTCCCAACATTCTCCAATTTGTGAACAGGTTGTATGTTGTACGGGGCATTCCTATGCCATCCCTGATCGAATCGTTCAGCATTTTCAATTTCAATTTTATTAACCTTGATTTGATATTACATATAGTTTGTACATCTTTATATAGAGTATTATTTATAACGAAACTTTACTACTAAGAAAGAAGAATTTATTTAAACTAATATTATAGCTATGTGCAATATTTAATGATTATAAGAAAATTCGGAAAAAACCTTACATAAGATTTATACAACTTAACCTAGGGACTTGACTATAAAGTCGGTACTTAGAGAGGCTAATATTTAAGTTAGCTTGTAAAGTACCGATCAACACGGTACGTGAGATATTTGATTTCGAGTAGTAAAGTTAGGTAAAGCTTGAGAGATTTTTTCGTCTATCATGCAGATATCAGACCTTTCATGTAGTTGAGATGTAGGGTAATAAAAGGGCAGATTTAAAATCATTTTTATTAATTTATTTTGCGCCTGTTGAAGTTTTTTGAGGTGACTAACAGCACAGTCACACCAGACTATCGACCAATACAGCATAATGGGAACAAAAATGGATTTATGGATTGTTAGTTTGTTTCCAAATAACAATTGTTATTTCCTATTGAGAAATGGATATAAGATACGCGTGGTTTTATTAATTTTACCTAATGTCCTGCTGATATGGCAACCAAAAGTTAATTTGGTATCTAGGAATAAGCCGAGATACTTAACGTTTGTTTCCCATCCAACATAGTTTTGGTTAAGATGTAGGTTTGAGTCAGGCAAATTGCAGGCTTTGAGGTTACGGGAGTAGAATATTGAATTTGTTTTTTGTACATTAACTTTAGTTTTCCATTTGTAGAAATTGTTAGAAAGTGAGTTGAAGTCTGACTGCAGATTACTCTTAATTTAGTGTAGAGGTTATAAAGAGTAGGTCCTAAAACAGAAGCCTGAGGGACGCTTGCAGTGATTAGTTTTTTTTTAGATCTAACTCTTTCGGATAAGAAGCTGTTAATTATGTTAACTATGTGTGAGGGGGCGCCCTTTTGCCACACAGTGTAGAAAGCAGCTTCCATGACTATTTAGCTTAGCTTTTAAAATACGCTCGAAGATTTTTGAGAACCCGCATAGTAAGCTGATAGGGCGATAGTTTTCACAGTACAATGTGTACACGAACAATGTGTTTAACATCCGCACTCGTAATTTCTTCACGATTTGTAAGTTAATCAGTTGACTGAGGAGTGAGTGAGTTGTTAACGAGTGCAATAGTGACTGAGTCAGAAAAGAAATCAGTTAGATGATTCTTTTTTTCAATAATCTCACTTAAAATGTCACATTTTTGCTCCCTAGTACAGTGAACTTTATTGTTATGCGAGAAAACCAGAACCAGAACGAAATGCTTTTCTTTATTAATTTTCTAATTTTCCAAAAAGGTTGGGAATTGGTGCCCCGGCGTGATAATTTCTTGTTCCAGTTGGCATTGTTGTGAGCAAACATTGCAGATTTTATTTCTCGATTGATATAATTTAATTTGGCTTTAAAGATGAGTAGGCTATAACGTATCCAGAGTCTTTGAACTAGGTTCCTTATTTTGATGAGCTTAATGTTGTCTGGGATGGTAGGAATATACTTGACGTTCTTCTCAATTTTGGGAACTGTTAGGCTTATTGCGTCACATAGACTGGACGTCATGAGATCTACTGTGAAATCGATGTCGTCAGCAGTGGGTGTTGTGGTAGTATTGAGAGTTGTAATTCATTGAAAGGGTTGGTTAATAATTTGCCTCCAGTTTGTTTTTGAGAATTGACATAATTTGGTAATTGAACTAGTTAATGAAAAACCAACTTTGGAAGTAAATGGTATGTGGCCGAATGAGAGTTCATTGGTTCGATAAGCAAGTTGGGAGAACTAGCAATAAAAATATCAAGTGTGGAGGGCTTAGATTTAAGGCTCGCTGGAATAAAGGTGGGATCACTATAGTGGACAATCCAAAATCTTCCGTGCCTGGAAAGATCATACAAAGTGTTGCCCCATCAATTGGCTCTAAAACAGTTTCATTGGCGGTATCGACAGTTGAGATCTCCGCCAATTATATAGGGTGAAACTTAAGCAAGTCTGCGCGAAAAGCTTCTTTCTTGTGTCTAGTGTCAATAATTTGTTTACAGGAATTTTGCAAACATTTCGCAGTTGAGCAAGGAAAGTACCGTTTCTATCTGTATATCAATACTTTCTATTAAATGAGTATTTATTTCAGCTATATGTATTTGCTTGATTTGGTTTTTGAAATTATGGCTACGCCTCCTCCCCTAGTACTGCGCCTATCATTTCTATAAATTGTGAGTCCCGGTAGACTAAACCTATCGTTAATACTCAAACAAGTTTTGCATAAAAGGCAGATATCTACATGATTTTCGCATAAAAAGTGCATAAAAGTTCCAATCTTTTACTCTTTACGGCACGCGCATTTCATACCATGACATTAAAGCTAACTGCGTAATAATATTAAACTGCTCTCTTTTATACGTGCAGCATAAAAGAGCTTGTTTATAACTTTGAGTGTTGTTGTTGTTTTGGACATTTAATGTAGAGTTATTTAACTGTTGTCCTGTTTATGGAACTATTTAACGACGATTGTTTTGGTTGATGAAGTGAAGAGGGAGAGAGGTTACTGTAAACAACGTTATTCTTTTTGTAGTTGTTGGTACGGGTGTCGCGAGCGTTTTTGTAGTTGTTTCTACTGGCAATGGGTCTACTGCTCTGGTTTCTTACATTGAACCCCGACTGATATGATGTACGACAATGGCAAGTTAGATCAGTGGAGGGGTGATCGCCTTTACAGTTCGCACAGCGGTAGGTAGTCGTTTTAGCCCACAGAGATGTTTTGTGTGAACCAGCACAGTAGGATCAAGAAGTGTTCACAGTGCACATACATGCACGACATGTCGACGATGTGTGTAATAAAACCAGACGATTATCGCTAACTACGAGGACGCCACGGCAATTCAACTCAGGCTCTCCAAATAAAAATGAACCGCTACTTATAAATATTCCAAGTCTGGGCCAAGCGCTGGAAGATAGTCATCAACGCCGCCAAATCTAACAACTGCACGTTCACTCTAAGACGAAGCGTCTGTTCAGCTTTATCGTACAACCCAAACATCATTCCACAGATGGATCAAATTCGATGTCTTGATCTGATCCTTTTAAAAATACCTAACATATTATGCACAACCAAAGGTGATCGCAGCACGGTGCTACCAAAAGGTTAGGAAGGTCAACGCACCCCTCCCACACTCAAACAAACTATATATTTCCAACATGAGACTGATTAAAGGTGGAGGAACCTTCTTGGTATTAAGTGGGGCCCGACTAGCGCTTACAACTTTAGAAAGTTGAAGGCATGCTAATACAAGGCAATCAAGGACTCATGGGTGCCCCATGGCACGTCTGCGACAGCATAGGCATTAAAGGATTTAAGACACTATCTGTGTGGTGTTAAAGACTTAAAGGTCTTTTCAGATCACCATCCACTAACATTCGCGGTCTCGGACAAAAATCCAAATGCCAAAATTAAACGTTGGAAAGCCTTCGTCGATGAGCAAACAATGAAAACAATGTCGTCGACGCGCTTTCGCGACAACGAATTCATGCACTTGAAGCAGAAGTTCAATCTGATGATTCATACTGAGGCATCACTGAGTTTCACCATAGAAACGACAGATAAGCCAATTAATTTCTTCAAAAATGAGATTATTCTGGAGTACGCACAATTTCTCTTGATACAAGATTTCATCCTATTCCTCGAGAAAACTCGCCATGTCATATCCTTTACAGAAAACGACACTCTAATAGACGTGGTAATGTCAGGCACAAATCCCAACGTACTGAGCACAATTCATTGCGAATTGCCATCTTTAGCAAGCATCCAACATGAGTTAGCACGTTGCTTACCAGCGACGAGTTTCTGGTTCTGTAAAGCTATAGTAACAGACATTACAAACAAAAGCGAACAAAAGGCAATTATGTGGTGAGAGCGTAATCGTGCCCATAGAGCAGCACAGGAGGACGTAAAACAGGTACTTGTAGATTATTACTTTCCGAAAATAGGTAAAGTAGCAAGTGAGTTATCGCAAATTGTAAAATCTGCACAAAGTCAAAGGATGACAGGCACCCAAGGAAACAAGAGCTGGGGAAAACCCCCATTCCATCGTTTCAAGATGAATTGCTGCATATTGACATTTTCAAGACAACAAAAAGGTACTTCCTCACCTGTGTTGACAGATTTTCAAAGTTGGCAATAGTGCAACCTATACCCTCTCGGACAATCATAGATGTGAAAGGCCCAATATTGCAACTGATAAACTTTTCTCCAAAGGTAAAGATAATTTATTGTGATAACAAACCTTCTCTTAACTCTGAAACAATCAATCCAATTTGATGTGGACACTGTAAACGTCCCACCATTCCACAGCACTTCAAATGGTCAAATAGAGCGATTATACTGTACACTCACCGAAATTGCTAGATGCTTGTAAAAATTAAGGAAAACAGAAAATATAGTCGAACTATTTCTACAAGGCATAATTTAATATACTGGATCAGTGCAATTGGCAACTAACAAAAAACCGGTTGAAATAATTAATGATCGTGCTTGTGCTTAACAGATGTTTTATACATCTGCTCCGCATTTTGATTAGTATTTGTCAATTGATTTGTCTATTGTCGTTTTCGACTGTTACTTATATTTCTATTCTTCCGGTGTTTTGTTTTCAGTGGTTTTATTTGTGGTGTATAACTCATTTCACCCATATATAGCATTGTTAAATTTTATTATTATTATTATTATTATTTTTATTAAATAGTATGGTAACAATAAATTCTTATACTACTTAATTTAATAGCACTAGCTGCCATGGCTATCAGCTCTTGGTGTAATTGGTAAGGTGGACATTATACGTGGGAGAGAATTATACGGGATGATAATTTATTTAGTTAATGCCTATTATATTAAGTTTACAAAGTTGTTGATGTTCGTTGTATTTGGGTTGCCCAAGTGTTCAACCAGGTTGATTTGTTCTTGGTGTTGATAGCGTTGTATGGCATTTCAGCCAGAAAGAAGATGTTGTGCTCTTGCAACGTCATTGCAGAGAGGGCATATATCGTTGTTCAATCCACGGACTAAATGTTGATGGGTAAGGGAGGTGTGACCAAAACGAAGGTGGACAAATAGTTTTATTGCATTTCGGTGGCACTGTGCTGGATAAATTGGAGTTATTGCACCAAGATTAACGCGGTTGTACATATGGTTCGCATTGTCCCAAGAGACCCGGTCTCTTTCACGGATCTGCGATGCTACTAGGCGGAGGATGTCGGCTTTTTCAAGTATGTTAAATATGTGCCATGGTTCTGTTAAGGCAAACTTGGCACGGGCGTCCGCTAGTTCGTTGCCAGGTATTTTGGCATGACCAGGGACCCACATAATTTTAATATGTTTATGCTGAATGAGTTTATCGCGGATATTAGCAGCGATTATGCTATTGCCATACCTTTCGTATGGAGCCAATAGTTGATTTGCTGTCGGTACAAATAATAACTGAAGATGGGTTGTTCGCAGTAAATTCCACAGCTTGAAGGACTGCACACGCTTCTGCAGTGTAGATAGAGCAAAATTGTTGAACTAAGCCAGCCGAGATTGTGGTGTTCAATCCATCGACAACAGCAAAAGAAGTAGCTTATGCAGTTTTTGATCCATCCGTAAATAAAAATTTCGTTGTGCTGTGGTTCGGATCATGGTAGATTTCATAGAAAATTTTCTGTATTCTTCTGCAGATATAGACTTTTTTGAGAATTAAGAATATTCTTTTGATGGAGTTTGAGCATATGTGCGGGGAGCAGAAGTTACGTTCACAATATTTTGATTTTTGTGGATTTTTCTTGCTTCTTGTATTGTGCATTTTCCTTCTGTTTGAATTTTAATAATTTCTTTTTGTTGTGTAAATTTCTTGGATTTTCTAGAAGGGTAACATGAACGCATGTTGGGGCGTTTGTGCAGCGTTTAGCTGTATGGCCTAAAAGTTGGCAGTTCTTACAGTGCATGGGATTGCAATAATATTGACGCACTTTAACCTTATACCAGGAGACGTCCAGAGTTTCTAGGTAGTAGAGATTAAAGGTGACTAACATCACGCCAGTGGTTTTGGCTGTGCCATCAATTAATTTTGTAAATTTATATATTGAAGACATTCCTTGCGAAGCGAGCTTAAGCAAAAATAGTACCTTTGGAGAAGTTGAAGTTTTCATGGTAAGTGCATACGATTGAGCAAACTCAAAATAGTGCCTTTGAAGCGATAAATTTTTCAGCTATTCTGGCATTGTTAACTAATATTAAAAGTTTACTATCACGTAGCTCCGAACTGGAAGTAAACTCAATGCTGATTAGTTGTATTGCCTGGCCGGCGATACAGGATGGCGAAGCAGGAATATTGTGATAAGGTTTTATTCACATTTTATTTTTATATGTAATGGAAGGTTTGGAAACTTATTTTAGGTGTGGTTTTTTGTTTTTATTCTTTGTGGAGTGCTTGCTAATAAAGCAAAGCGGTTTGTTCCCGGATCGGGACGCCGGGGGACGTGGTTGCCGCAATGAAAACACACGCGGAACTAAGCACTACAAATTACATGATGTCAAATATGAAATTCTTAGGGTTTTGCCTGTGCGGCGGCGAAGCCAGAGAGAACTTATTCATATATAGTTTACATTGGCGTTGTGATAAATCGTCGGGCCAAAAAATATATAGAGAGGTTGTAAAATCATCTAAATAAACTAGCAAGGCGCCTTCTAAAACGACGCAGAATGGGAGGAATTCGAGCGACGAGATGGCTGAGAAGATCGCACCCTTCCGATCTTTGGGCAAGAGCTATGTTGTCGTGAATATGCTTAGCGTTTGCTATTTCGTGCAGACGAGCAGTAGAGAAATAAAATGGTAGGTTTAGGATCATCTTAAGAATTTTATTTTGGGCCGTTTGGACCTTGTTTGTGTGACATACTGCACAGTCACCCCACACTACGGACTCATACAGCATTTTCGGATGAAAAATTGATTTGTAGATAGTCATTTTATTTCGGATAGTTAGTGCAGATTTACGATTGAAGGGGTAGAGGATGCAGGTAGTTTTATTAATTTTGTCTATTGCTTTGGCGTGTATATTAAATTTTAGCTTCGTGTCTAAGTGTAAACCAAAGTATTTTACCTCATTTTCCCATGGAACGCTATTTGAGTCAACTAGAAGGTTAGAGCTTGGCAGAAAACAATCCTTACACTTGTTTGTAAAAAGTATTGCCTTCGTTTTAGAGGCATTTAATTTGGTTTTTGATAATTGGATAAATTATTAAGAGCATTTTGTAAATTATTTTTAATAGTGCTGAATTCAGCATCTGAGCAGTATATCGCAGTGTCGTTAGCAAATATTGAAGTAACACAATTTGCGGTGATAGGTATGTCATTATAGAGAATGGGGCCTAGAACAGAGCTCTGGGGTACTCCAGCAGCAATTTGTCTGTTGATTGATTTTGTTCCGTCCATGAAGACATAAAAGTTCCTCTCAGACAGAAAGCTATTGATGACTTTAAGGAGGTATAAAAGGAAGTGGGAGCGTTTCATTTTATATATTAAGCCCTTATGCCACACCGAATAGAAATCAGCCTGCACATCTAACGCCACCATACCAACGGATTTTTTGAGTAATAAGTCCTGCTTGAAGAACGTTTTGAGTCTGTTCAGTGGTTGGACACAACTAAGTTTTGTCCTGAATCCATACTGTTCGGGCGGAAGGATACCGTTTGCTTCTATGTGCGAATTTAATTTAGCCTAAGGCGTTCTAAAATTTTTGAGAAGCCGCACAGTAAACTAATAGGACGATATCTATTAGGAGTATCAGGAGGCTTACCGGGCTTGGAAATAGCTATAACTTTAGCAATTTTCCATTTGCGTGGGAAATAACCAATACGGACAGAGTAGTTGAATATGACAGAGAGATATTCGATCGAATTTTTTGGCAAGTTTTTAATGCACACATTTGGTATGGAGTCTTGTCCTGGAGCTTTCTTATTTTTAAGGGAGCGAATTATGTCCTGAATTTCAAGGGGGAAAAGCTGAGAGTATTACAGTCTTGATTATCTTCTAGCTTATCATGTGAGGCATCTACTAGATTAACAACGTTTGAGTTAGAGAGAAAATCAGTTAAATGATGGTTTTGTTCAAACATTTCGCTAAGTATATTCAGTTTTTCGTCCCTCGTAGAGTAAACCTGATTATTATGATAGAAGCTTGGGACGATCTGTTTTTTATTTTTGATTGCTTTAGTAATATTCCTTTTCTTTTTTTCATAATTAAATTATAACATTTAACGCAGTAAGCTGCATAACACTTTGTCGGATTTATAAAATAATGACGTGAAAAAAAAAATTTGACTTGTACTTAATTAAAAACGATGTAAATTGCGTCGAAAAGGCAATGATATAGAAGGCTGTATCCTCCTTAGGGGGAGTAATGTTCCAGAATAGTTTAGAACTATGAACAAGCATGGATACTTTATGATTCCAACTTTTGTTGTTAAATTCAAGAAATTTAGCTTTGATAAAGCAGTTTAGATGATATAATCTGGCCTTGAGAATTAGAAGCCTATATCTAGTCCACTGTCTTTGAGTGGTACTCCTATTGGTGATAAGGGCTGTAATAAAAGTTGGTAATTTTTGGCATTATTGTTTACTCGATTTCCTAGGCACGGTATGCTCAATCGTATCAATAATAGTGGAGGTTAATTTATTAACCATACTATCAATTATTTCAATAGAGGGTTGGATGTCAAAATTTGGCCTGTCTCTAAAAGCTGCGTTTAGGGTTCTTTTGTATAATTTCCAATTTGCATTCGGGTACTGTAAATACGTATTATTTGTGTAAGGTATGTTACATTTTAAGTACGTCATAACTGGGAGATGGTCAGAGGAAAGGTCATTCTAAACTACGGGTTCAGTCAAGGAGTTAGACGAGATGGTCAGAAAGATGTCTAGAGTTGAAGGCTTCGATTTGTTATTTGCCGGTACATAAGATGGATCTGGGAGAGATGGACCTAAGAATACTTGCGAATACAACGCCTCTAGTTGATTACGCCATAGGTACCATTGCCAGTGAGAGATGTCGTAATTATATGCGAGACAACTCAGCCAAGTAGCCAGAAAAACGATAGTATTGTTGCTACACATCCAGCAAAGGACGGACATGTACGCGTCGTAAATGTTAAAACTACCACCGGAGTTCTTCGTTGTACAACTAGCAAATTCAGCGTATTAACCATTAGTAAATCAGATTAATTTAAGGCGTGGAGGATGTTACAGCGTTTTTGGCCGCGTTTGGGTCCGACTGAGGAAATCGATCGTTGTACTTCGTGATCGAAAGCAAGACTAATGGGAGAATAGTTTTTATTGTTGTCAAGGGCCGCCAGTTAAAGCCACACGCAATAAAAGTTGAAAACCCCTTGATTAGATAGGCTAAATCATAAAATAAAATAAAGTTTTATCCCTGCTTACATTTACTAGAACGGTTTATTGTTGAATGAGGACCTGCGCTTTTTGTCAATTAAAATTTTATTCCGGTCCTTAGTATGCTATGGATTTTATACATTCCAGCTACAATATAACTGAACGGAGTTGAGTAGTGAGACCTTTCCGGAGTACGTTAAAATTTCTGTACTGCTTGACCTAGTACGTGTGGAACTCTGAGTTTTCGTTTGGAAGGGCTTTTATAATTGCATAGTAAGTTTCCGACTGAATTTTGACATAATCTTTTACCAATTTGAAATAAGTTTTTGAAACTTTTGTTAGGAAGTCCAGTAGTGGCTCGACGTGTTTGACAGATGCAACGAAAATTTTGGTGAGGTTTGGTGGTAGCTACATCTACTGGTGGTTTCTTCCTCTCCTAAAAGAGCGAATGCAGCTTCTGCTACGCTTGGACACGAGATGCCTTCTTGTGTGTATTTTCTTTTCAAATTAATTCATTCATTATATATATTTCGCTCTCAAGTTAGTTACATACTAAAATGAAAGTCATTGCGATTTCATAATACGTAGTGTGTGTATTAATATGTATTGGTTTTTAAACCTAATACTTATTATTAGTTACTGTTGTGACTTCAAAGCAAGTACTGCGAAGAAGAAGAAGACCAACCAGCCAGTTAACCAATTGATATTTTTGGATTGTCGAAAATTGTCGTCCTTTTTTTCAATTCAACGAACTGGGTTTGCAAAACTAGCTAAGTTTTGTATTAATATTGGATAACCGTACGGTAGAAATAATTCCCAATGCAACAACTATCTTGTGAAAAAACATTAAGTGTTCATAGAAAAGAAGGACGTGCGTCCGTAACAACAGATCTTTGGACCGATAATTACTTGAAGAGAAATTTCTATGAATCATTACTTTGACAATGACAATATAACTTCCATAGATCGACCGGAGGAAAAATATAGGAGAAATTAATCAGCATATTTTCACAGTTTAGTATTCTCAACCTAGAATCAAGAACTTATTACAAGACTACACAAGAATTAACTGCACCAAACACTTTTTTGTAATATAGTAAATTCGGCATTTGATTTACAAGCAACAGGCTTTGTTTTTAAACGCACTGCCCAACACGATGGAACTCCTTTTATGTAATGCTTACATCTATTGCAGATAATTGACTGTCCTTTTCGGAAATATTAAAAAAATAACGCACAATAAAATCATTTCTGTGACATAAATATAAACATTGTCAATCCCCTAGTAGAGCCATGCCAGTACTGCGACACCATATCTAATAAATTAGAAGGATGCAGCTATGTCGAATGAAAGAAGTCTGTAAAGTAGTTCTGTTCGATGTGCTTTCGATAGTGAATTTTCAACGTCAAATATTGGAATACAGAGGATACATGTTACAAAGAAGTTATACTTTCAATTCTAATCTAATTCCAACAACTTATGAAGCCCTCACATATATTCCAGCTATTGAAGTTCAGTACCATGCTAATGGTATTAATTCTACATTATCTTTATATTATGTTGAAGAGTTGGTTGTAAAAAATGCTCTTTGAAACAAAAAAAATCACAGAATACTTTCAATAAGGTTAATTTCTCTTAATTGCCTTTTTAAAATAGTATATCCCAATTCTATTAAATGTAGATCCCAATTCTTTCTATTTATTTATAAGTGAATTCAGTTGTTGTTTTATTTTTATTATATTTATTTTTTTTATATTTATTATTATTATTATCTGTTATTTCCTTTACATATATTTAGGGTCTTCTATATATATGTTATAACTGACCGTAGCTCCATACAAAAAAAATGTTAATAATGGGCGCGTTCAGCAGAAGTGTTTGATGACCTTTTTTGATGCTTTTCGCTCATTGTGTATGCCTAATTCACAATTTATATAAAAATTTAGTGATTGTGATGGCTAAAAATTCATCACAAAAAATATTTGATAATCAAGTCATCACATTTCAATCAGATGCTTTCCGTTTGTAAACAAAGTAATAAAGACACAAAATTTAAAGTAAATTGAGTGTTGTTATTAGTGGCTTGAAATGTAATGATATTTATTTATTTAATTTTTCTTTATATGTAATTATGTTCTTAATACGTATTTAACAGATGAGTGAAATGGAGAATACGTTAATTGTTGGCAAATTATTTAACACAGAAATGAAAAAGGCTATTTGCGAAGTAGCTAAACGCCGCAATTTTACAAATCTAGCATCATTGCTTTCAGCAGAGACAAACCAGTAATCGATTATTAAGTCAGAGAAAATTATGAGTGATGACTCTTGCTGAATGCACTTATTGTGGCTAGTCCCAAGTACTGTGTACTTTATTGTTGTGCCAGAAACTTGGAACGAATTGCTTTTTATTCTTTACTAGCAGGGACCCGGCTTTACTGTCTTCGCGTATCGAATGTTTCAGCAGCTCTGCTCTATGCCTACTGCTGCGATTTTCACCTTGATCTTTCAGTTTTTGACTTTTTGGGTGGCATTTTCTATTCTCCACTTCCGTCCATTTGCAAACCAACAATATGTTACACTGCATAAGTTGAACAGCCAACAATTCTGTTAATGTACAGAATCAGTGTCCGATTCTAATCTTGCCTCACTAGTCTCTCCCGCCTTTTTAAGGGAGAAATGTAACCTCTGTATGAATGAATACTCTTTGCTCAAAAAGCTCGTGAGAGAATTGTAACCTCCATATGAATGAATACTTGAATACTTGAATGAATACTGAATTTTGCAAACGGGCGGACGTCGAACTGCCGTAAAAGGGTAAAATATTCAATGATAAGTAAATTTTAAAAACACAAGAAAGACGTAATAAAAACAAAAGTCAGACTGTCTTCTTTCTTTAATTTTTTTAAAGTTCTTTATGTGCAAGGTGGGTCGAGAATATTCAGAAAATTGTGTGGAGTTTTCTTTAATTTTACACTAGAAACGAAATCGAGCCTATATTCATTTATATGATCGAAATGAAAATACCAGGCGGCCAGCAAAAAAAGAAGGCATGAAAACAAAGCAAAATCGTACAAAAATATCCCGGGGGATACACACATTAAGAAACCAATACAATCTTATACACGCACTATACCTACACAACAAGATCCTCACACAATGGCAAGTTCTTATTTTTGACTTCAACTTCTTGAGGACAATTTTCGGTTGTGGCAGAAAAAAAAATCCATTTCAATAGCAAGTACAGTGAGTACACACTCATTGAACAGCAAAGAAAACCAAGTGAAATTTCTAACTACTGTCGAATTTCCATAGGTCGAACTTTTATAAGTCGAATATCTCCATGACTCGAATTGAGTGCGTTTATAGTGAAAAATCAATACAATATGTCTTCCTTAACTCGAATATCCCCATAACTCGAAATTCGAGATTTGGAAGTTTGACTGTGCGAGGAATACGCACAGTATATAGAAACGAAAACAGTGAAGTTCGAGTCTCAATTGCGCAAAGCAAATTTTGTCATCCTTATTTTGTGTTGTGTTCTTTTCTCTTCTTTCCTTGTAATCGGCAAATAAGAAAAAAACAAATGTTTGTTGTTGCGCGGTCAAAGGCAAAATTTATTTCTTAGCCTTTCCTGATATTTCCAATGCGAATCTGGTTTGATATCGTTTTCACACAGGACACTTGCAGTTGCTTACTGTTTTTCCTGTTTCCGTAGTAATCAAGGTAGAATTAGGTGTATTCAACTTAGATTTTTTGACATACCTAGCGCAAAATATGCATTTTAAATCAAATTGACTTATTTATTGAATTATTTATAACTAACAGCCCGAACGAATAATGTATTTTAACATTCGAAGTCCCACCAAAACCAATACAAGTAGGTGGTGGGAATTGCAATAACAAAAATCATATTACTTATTCACTAAAAAATAGCACCAAACCAATACATGTTCCTTTTTCGCTATCATTCCCACAACAATATCAAAACAAACAAAATAAAAATGGGTGACGGCAATTAAAGAAAAGGTGTTACACAGAAATTCCTTTTCATGCTAATTCGCTCCAAATACACTAAATTGCGCAAGACAATAAAAAATGTGCGCGTTCGGTAGTTAGCAGAATGAGGTTGCTACATATAACATAAGCTAATAGAGCCTAACTCCTAGAAAATGCCATAAAAAATTAAACTCTTTAAATTTCATACTTTTTGCGTAAAAAGGTTAAGAGAGAAATGAATTAGTTCTCTCTGGTGCCAACATTCGAGCTTGACTTGATGTGCTTTTTTTGCACAGTGCGTTGATACTCACAAATAAGTTGTGAAAATAAATTTTAAAATTTTCATTTTCAAGTTTATTTATTTGGCCAGCAGATCCGATGAAAATTCCCGACTTAATCGACTTCGCAGTAATTCGCAACATCTCTCGCAGTTTGATTTCAACGGAATCTAATGCCGAGCTTTCATCAGACCATTCACCAGGTACATATCACCTACTGGAGCACCCCACAAATAGTACTCATCCGTTTTGCATACTTCATTGAAAACTGATTGGCTCAGGTATGAAAAATACGTAAGCGCCCATATTTGTATGAGACCAAAACTTGACACTGGATCAGACATTGACAACTCACTAAACCATTTCAACTCAACCATGGCGAGTGCTGCCGTTGCCACGACACCGAAGGCACACAGTGATGTCAAAAAACCTGTAGTATTAACTAGCGCGGAAATTGAACGCCTAGTATCAGAAAAACGCCGGCTAAGACGTGAATGGCAGTCAAGTCATTCCCCCGCATCACTTGACAGATTCAAAACTGCAAAAAAAACTTTTAAGAAATACTCTAAAGATTGAAGCACGTAAAATTCAAAGGCACCACATTGAGAACCTCTCACCAACGAGCACTAAGTATTTGATTTGGAAAGCAAAATACCTCATGAATCCTCTAATTGTAGCTGATTGCCCCATATGGAACCAAAGTTGAAACTGGGCGCGATTTGATGAGGAAAAGGCCCTCACCTTTGCTAACCACCTCAAATCCGTCTTCCAACCAAACTTGCCAAGAAACGGATTCCAACTTCCCCAGCTGGCATGCACTTCGTTCCATACTAGCAGCATACTTAAAACTACTCCAAATGAGTTAAGTGCGGAAATTCAGAATTAATCCCAAAAAAGGCGTCAGGGCACGTCCTCAACACCCCAAAGATGATTATTGAGCTACCGAACTGCGCTATATCATTCCTTGCAATGCTCTTTAACGCAATACTTAGAGTGGGTTATTTTCCAGCTTCATGGAAAAAGTCAGTAATAATCTTGATCTCGAAAGTAGGTAAAGACACTTCGATGGTCTCCTTATACCGACTAAAAGCTTGCTCCCGATGTTGTCGAATGTATTTGAAAAAAAAATTATTAAGAAACTCTCACCATATTTAAACAGGAATAACATTATCCGCACACATCACTTCGGCTTTAGACCAAAACAAAGTAGAATCGAGCAAGTAAACCGAGTCACTACGGAAATCAGAATTGCATTTGAACACCGAGAATACTGTTCAGCTATATTCATTGACGTTGCTCAAGCTTTTGATCGTGTATGGCATGATGGCCTTATTTACAAAATAAAAAGAATGCTTCCACAGAACTCACATAAACTACTGGAATCATACCTCACAAAAAGGCTATTTGTGGTGAGATGCAAAAATTTTACCACAAAAGAGTATCATATAAATGCTGGCGTTCCACAAGGCAGTGTTCTCCGTCCCCTGTTATACATCTCATTCACCGCTGACATACCAACAAGCACCCAGCTAATTAAATTAATATATTTTTAATTAATTAATTAATTTTATTTTTGCTTACTTATTACTTATTTGATATATTCATTAATTTTTAAGCTTTTATAAATTGTTCAAAACATTTTCATTTTGTTATTTTGTATGTTTGTTGTGGATGATGCTGTTGTATACGTTGCTTGTGACGTTGTATTGTGGGGGACTAGGAGGGTCAGATTATCGATGTTATAGATATTGCGTAGCTAGCAGTTGTAGTTGTTATATTAGCAGTGCTGGTTGGAGTTGTTGTTGCTATTATAGCTGTTGGGTAATTTGACCATGTCTATCTTCGATTCGTACGGACCTTTTACTGCTACCAAAAGTGTTGGTTCAAGAAAAATATGGTTTCTGTTAATGACTACCAAACTGTAATTTTTGCGTAAACTCAGCCGAGAGAAAATACAAACTCTTTGTGGGACATCATCATAATTTTTCTCTATATTTAAAGTTGAAGAGAGTTATGTCATATAGGCCCACTGACAGCGAGCGAACTTATGAAAGCAGAAAGATTGCCTTGCAAAGTAACTCTACAAGACGCCTATGGTGAAGAATTGCGGTGTCTTCATGAAGGGAAAGCCACTCCCAAAAATAGTAAAATTTTTGTTTGTTGCCCTCTTGGACGCATCGATGAAGCCATCGACCTATATTACTTCCAAAAGAACAAAATTCGTAACAAAATAAATGGTACGCCATTTTCATAGCTAGCAACTCCACCAAAATGCCAGCGTTATGATGAATGAAAGCCGGCAAAAATTTTGGGAGTCGTGACTTCGATCACTGTTTCGATACAGTAGTGTTCTCGTTGTGGCACCGACAAGGTGAAGCCGTCAAAACCAATAATGGGCCAACTGCCGCCAGACATGTTGATTCCAGACCGTTTGCTTACATCTGTGTTGACCTATTTAGCCTATTGAACATCGAGGTGGGCCGCCTGAGTGAAAAAAGATCGCGCTGCCCCCTTCAACTTGTTGAAAACCTGTCAAGAGATGCCTTCATACTCTGCCTGCGCAACTTTGTCAATAAATATTTTGAACTCTCGCCCGCTTACTAAAGTGCCTCATCGATGAGACGATGACAATCTTTGAGGCTATTAGGTTATCCAAACTCAACATAGATTCCACAAATGCCTGGTGACAAGTTGGGCCTAAAGAAACAGTGGTGTATTGCTCAGGCTTTGAAGGATCGCTTCTGGGTGAGATGTACTTAAGAATACTTGCCACAGTTGATGCAACGCCTCAAGTGGATTACTCCAGAGGGACCATTGCCAGTGAGAGATGTCATAATTATTTGCGACACAACTCAGCCACGTAGTCAGTGGAAAAACGATCGTATTGTTGCTACACATCCAGCAAAGGACGGACATGTACGCGTCGTAGATGTTAAAACTACCACCGGAGTGCTTCGTCGTAGAAAATCGGATTAATTTAAGGGGTGGAGGATGTTACATTGTTTTTGGCCGCGCTTGGGTCCGATTACCTGTGATTGAGGAAATCGATCGTTGTACTTCGTGATCGAAAGCAAGACTGATGGAAGAAATGTTTTTATTGTTGTCAAGGGCCGCCAGTTAAAGCCACACGCAATAACAGTTGGAAACTCCTTGATTAGATAGGCTAAATCATAAAATAAAATAAAGTTTTATCCCTGCTTACATTTACTAGAACGGTTTATTGTTGAATGAGGACCTGCGCTTTTTGTCAATTAAAATTTTATTCCGGTCCTTAGTATGCTATGGATTTTAGAAATTTCAGCTACAATATTACTGAACGGAGTTGAGTAGTGAGACCTTTCCGGAGTACATTAAAATTTCTGTACTGCTTGACCTAGTACGTGTGGAACTCTGTGTTTTCGTTTGGAAGGGCTTTTATAATTGCATAGTAAGTTTCCGACTGAATTTTGACATAATCTTTTACCAATTTGAAATAAGTTTTTGAAACTTTTGTTAGGAAGTCCAGTAGTGGCTCGACGTGTTTGACAGATGCAACGAAAACTTTGGTGAGGTTTGGTGGTAGCTACATCTACTGGTGGTTTCTTCCTCTCCTAAAAGAGCGAATGCAGCTTCTGCTACGCTTGGACACGAGATGCCTTCTTGTGTGTATTTTCTTTTCAAATTAATTCATTCATTATATATATTTCGCTCTCAAGGTAGTGACGTACTAAAATGCAATTCATAGCGATTTCATAATACGTAGTGTGTGTATTAATATTATTGGTTTGTAAACCTAATACTTATTATTAGTTGCTGTTGTGACTTCAAAGCAAGTACTGCGAAGAAGAAGAAGACCAACCAGCCAGTTAACCAAGAGGATGTAGCAGGAGCAATTGATGTTTTTGGATTGTCGGAAATTTTCGTCCTTTTTTTCAATTCAACGAACTGGGTTTGCAAAACTAGATAAGTTTTGTATTAATATTGGATCACCGTACGGCAGAGATGTAGATATCAGTGAAATAATTCCCAATGCAACAACTATCTCGTGAAAAAACATAAAGTGGTCATAGAAAAGAAGGACGTACTTCCGTAACAACAGATCTTTGGACAGATAATTACTTGAAGAGAAATTTCTATGAATCATTATTTTGACAATGACAATATAACTTCCAGGAGGAAAAATATAGGAGAAATTAATCAGCATATTTTCACAGTTTGGTATTCATAACCTAGAATCAAGAACTTATTACAAGACTACACAAGAATTATCTGCACCAAACACTTTTTTGTAATATAGTAAATTCGGCATTTGATTTACAAGCAACAGGCTTTGTTTTAAAACGCACTGCCCAACACGATGGAACTCCTTTTATGTAATGCTTACATCTATTGCAGATAATTGACTGTCCTTTTCGGAAATATTAAAAAAATAACGCACAATAAAATCATTTCTGTAACATAAATATAAACATTGTCAATCCCCTAGTAGAGCCATGCCAGTACTGCGACACCATATCTAATAAATTAGAAGGATGCAGCTATGTCGAATGAAAGAAGTCTGTAAAGTAGTTCTGTTCGATGTGCTTTCGATAGTGAATTTTCAACGTCAAATATTGGAATACAGAGGATACATGTTACAAAGAAGTTATACTTTCAATTCTAATCTAATTCCAACAACTTATGAAGCCCTCACATATATTCCAGCTATTGAAGTTCAGTACCATGCTAATGGTATTAATTCTACATTATCTTTATATTATGTTGAAGAGTTGGTTGTAAAAAATGCTCTTTGAAACAAAAAAAATCACAGAATACTTTCAATAAGGTTAATTTCTCTTAATTGCCTTTTTAAAATAGTATATCCCAATTCTATTAAATGTAGATCCCAATTCTTTCTATTTATTTATAAGTGAATTCAGTTGTTGTTTTATTTTTATTATATTTATTTTTTTTATATTTATTATTATTATTATCTGTTATTTCCTTTACATATATTTAGGGTCTTCTATATATATGTTATAACTGACCGTAGCTCCATACAAAAAAAATGTTAATAATGGGCGCGTTCAGCAGAAGTGTTTGATGACCTTTTTTGATGCTTTTCGCTCATTGTGTATGCCTAATTCACAATTTATATAAAAATTTAGTGATTGTGATGGCTAAAAATTCATCACAAAAAATATTTGATAATCAAGTCATCACATTTCAATCAGATGCTTTCCGTTTGTAAACAAAGTAATAAAGACACAAAATTTAAAGTAAATTGAGTGTTGTTATTAGTGGCTTGAAATGTAATGATATTTATTTATTTAATTTTTCTTTATATGTAATTATGTTCTTAATACGTATTTAACAGATGAGTGAAATGGAGAATACGTTAATTGTTGGCAAATTATTTAACACAGAAATGAAAAAGGCTATTTGCGAAGTAGCTAAACGCCGTAATTTTACAAATCTAGCATCATTGCTTTCAGCAGAGACAAACCAGTAATCGATTATTAAGTCAGAGAAAATAACGAGTGATGAATGAATGCGCCCATTGTCATACTAATCACACAATTGAGTGTGATAAACTGTTAACTCTGAGTGTTGACAACATTATGGTGAATTTTTATATTTATTCTGAATAAGAAGTCTGGTCAATCATATGGTAATTGTAATATATTTTTGTACCATCGTTCTCACAAAAATTGATCTCACATGGGGTAGGCCCAAGTGGCATCAAAATTTAACCAGTCACATAGACTGGGCTCAGCTGGTGTTAATTGCTAATTTCTTTGGTGAACATGCGATACCTAACCTAATGTCTACTTACTAAATATTTGGCTACAAATATAAACATCATCAGCCTCTAACAAATAAGCATGCAATATTAAACTAAAGCTAAGATTTAATTTATAATTCAATTCCTAAAATGATATAGACACTTTAAACAAAAATTTAGATTACGAGTATAGAAAGTAAGTTATGCATTAATTCATTTTTAGATGTGGAAATTTCAGAGTTTAGAACATCAGGGCGAAGCAAAGTCTCAACGAAAACAATAATGTCAGAACCGAAAGTACTGTCAGAACAGAACTAAGATTAAATGAAGAAAGTTGACACTTTAGCCCTCTAACATTTTGAAAATGTAGTGTTTGTTTTTTGGAGCATTGGAAGAAGCAGAAGATGAAGCTGAAGCAGTGACTGGTAAGGTAACTTGTAAAGGCCTAGTTTTTTTGCTAGGAATAAACTCATGGACCAACATATGGGCAGACCAGAATTAAGCGTCATGAATGACAGAAAATACTTCTATAGTGGAATCTATCCAGGTAGCTGGACAATTTCTCCGCAGCTTAGTTCAGAGAGGCAGAGTTGAAAATAACTGCCGTATCGTCAGCGTAAGTAGCAATAATCGAATGCTCATCTCTAGTTGTAGGCATATCAGAGGTATATAAGGAGTAGAGGACCGGAGCTAAGACACTCCCCTGCGGGACACCGGCTCTCATGTGCCTGAAGGTGGAAATTTTGTCTCTTACCGCCACAGAGAAAGTTCGTCGTTGAAGAAAGCTTCGCATTAGTAAAAACTGTTTGCCAGGCAGGAGTAATTTTAATTTATGCAGAAGTCCATCGATCCATACCCTATCGAATGCTTGTTTGACATCTAGGAAGACTGCATGGGAATACTGTTTCAACTCAAACGCAGTAAGTATGTGATTAACGACTCGATGCAGTTGTTCGGGAGTGCCATGCTGTGATCTAAATCCAAATTGGTGATCAGGAATGGCTTCTTGAACACCCCGTACTGCCAACAATCTACTCCAAAACAATCTTTCAAAAATCTTTGAAAACGTTGAAAGTAGGCTTATCGGCCTATATGATGTGACACAGTTCTCCGGAGTACCAGGTTTAGGTATCATGGATATCATTGCACACTTCCACTGTGTGGGAAAATGGCAGATCCGCAGCATGCTGTTGAACAGCAACGTCAGGAACAACACTCCGTTCCAAAGGAGGGCTTTCACCACCCTGTTGTCAATATGGTCATGTCCGGGGCTCTTCTTAGATTTCAGTCTCTGAGTTTGAGTCACAACCTCTTCAGGGGTGACATGTTTAGTTGGACTATGATCTAATATACATCTCGATAGGACTTCATCTGTTTCCTCAACGTCACCAGGGTCAGCCAGGCTAAAAGGCGTGAACCGGCTCTCCAACTCAGTAGCAAATGCTTCTGCTTTCTCGGTCTCCGTACGCAGCCACTGATTTAGAGGCCCACGGATTGGAGCATGCCTGTGAGGCTGTTGTTTGATGCACTTGGTGGCACGCCATAGATTGAAGCCAGACTTTTTCATTGGATCCGCATTAGCCAACAGATTGTTGAAATGCTCCTATCGCACAGCTTGCATTACATTTCTCAGTTCTCGGGCAGCTCTCCTCCATGCAGCCTTGTCAAATTCGTTCCGTGAGCTCATATAGCGACGTCGTAGCCTGCGTTTATATCTCACCAACTCCAGAACCTCAGGTTTTAAGTGAGCCTGAGGAGGGTTGGGTGAACAAGGGAATTGGTATGAAGAGGCTAATTCGGCGGACTCATGAATGTTCTTGGTGAACAAGTCAACCGAATCATCTATATCCTTGTCCGAATTTATTTCCATATTGAGGTTGATCCTTTCGTTTAGACACTGATGAAAGACCGTTATGTTAGCGTGGGGAGGGAGCAGTCTGGACCGGCATACGATGTTATCTGGAATCAATCCAAGTTTAATAAATAGTGGGATGTGGTCTGAGCTAAGGTCAGATGACTCCGCAATGTCCAGAGCTGTTGGATGAATGCCATTGTATATAGCAAAGTCTACTGCGTCGGGCGACCTTGAGGAATCGTATGGGTAAAGGGTGGGTGCTCCGGTTGCGAGAACCTCTCTGGAAGAGTTTATTATACTCTTGTGAAATTGATTACCTCTTGGGGTAGCAAGTCTGGACCCCCCAAAGTCGATGTTTGGCGTTCCAATCCCCTCCGACTAAGAATTTAGGTCCGAGTTGATTGAAGAAGGTGTCGAACAACTGCTCTGGTATTTGGGGTCCTGTAGGACAATAAATGGCTGCGATGACCAGGATGCCTTGAGTTGTGTGAATACTGACAGAGACACTTTGAATTGAGTCAGACCGAATGGTTTCCAGCGGATGGTGGCGTAAGGATGACCGGATGAGTAAAGCGTCGCCCCCTCGCATAAGGTTATCATCCGGATGATTAGCAGAATAGATTTCATATCCCTGAATTTTGATGTATGTGCAGAAATTCGTTTCGGAAATGAGCATGAGATCAATCAAGTTGACCGCCATGAACACTTCTAACTCATTTCTGTGATTAAGGACGCCGTCAGCGTTCCATATGGCGAGGTTCATGTGTTGCCTGCTCAATTTTTAGACAATAAGGCGGCGAGCATCTCCATCATCTTGGCCTGCATCTCAATCAGGCGACCAAATTTCTCGTTAAGACTGTCCAGGCGGGAGACCACAACCGATAATTGGTCGACCTGATCAGGAGATGAGAGTGATTAGGTATTATCTATGCTGAGCGAGGGATAATTATGACAATTCGATCCATTATTTCCAACAGGGTGAGGGAATGCGATGTGACGTTGACTTGATAACGGGAGAGACTTTTGACGACTCTTAGGTAGAGATGTCTTGCTTGGTAACTGTTGTGGCTCGGATTGAGGTTGAATAGGTAGTTGGACTGATTTTTGCTGTTGCTGACGTAGCTTCTGCTGTTCACGTAGGAGTTTCTGTTGAGCCGGTTGGTGATACACCGATTTCTTAAATACATCAGCGTACGACACCCCGTCAACAATATTGTTAGGCACAGAATTGTGGCCAGGTATCTGATGGTGTTGAGAGGCACTTGGTGCAGGGCGTCTTGCCGGGACTCTCCTGGCAATCGCTTCCTTGTATTTAATGCAGCCTTTATAATTCGCAGTGTGCTCCTCGCCGCAAAGTGCGCATTTAGGTGGCTTATCAGGTGTTTTGGTGCAAGAAGTTGTGGCGTGAGCTTCGCCACATTTGACGCACTTAAATTGTTTGCGACAGTACCTCTTAGTATGCGAGAACTCCTGGCAGCGATGGCATTGAGGAACATCTTTGAACGGATGTGGCGGCTCGATTTTAACTATTTGACGGCAAAGCCTCGTTATATCAAAAGCCCCTTTGTTGCTGGCGTTGGGCTCAAGGTCCACAAAAAACAGGTTGAGCGGATGACCATCAGTTCTGCTTTTGGGTTGTGCACGTTGCGTACAGAATGACCTTTGTCAGCAAGTTCTCGTTTAATGTTCTCGACGAGGGTTGAGTGGTGGAGGCCGCGAATAACAATTCTGTATGCTCTTTCATCTTTTAACTGATACGAATGGAACGTAATGTTTTGCAAGATGGCGTATAATACTACGATAGGCATCACTGGTGGAGGGCAGGATTCTCAGACCCTCTTTAGGAGATGCTTTCAGCATGTATGATTCGGGTTCGGTTACAGTGTCAAGTTTGGCTAACAAACCGTTAATGTTTGTGATGCCGATAATGAAAATGGGTGGTGGCTTCGGAGATTTGTTATGAATCCTTGAATCAGTTCGGTTATTTATCATAGGATTTTGAGTAGTGGTCTCTGGCCGACTGGACGAAGGAGCGGTTTCAGTGGCGTTTACAGTTTCCAGAGAAGGTTTGCTCTTATTGGTACACACTTCTTCAAAAGAAAGCTCCATGTCTGAAGCGTCGGAATCGCTGCTAAGTGGTGCGAATCGATTTGCATCGAAAACTTGTTTTCTGTTAACTTTTTTAATACTTGTCTGTTTTGACGAACTTGGTTTACGCTTCTTTTTTATACAGTTACTTGATGAGGGCGACGAAAACCACTCCAACAATGGAGTAGCAGCTTTGTTCGAAAAAGCAGGCATGATGTCAATGGAAGAAAGGCTATGTTTTTTGATGGCTATGGCACTGTGGTCCGCCTGGTCACTCATGTAGGAGCGACCAGCAGTGCAGATCGGAGAAGACAACAAATAAGCGCTTTCCACAGATTCCGCGGAATTAAAATATTTCTTTTTTATAATTTATTAAACAATGTTATGAAAATTTATGTATTTATATATATATATATTTTTTTCCTTTATAACTTTACTTCACTGGTTTGACGCTAGAAGCCAAAAAAAAATAAATAAAATAAATAAATATAATAATAATGAACTTGAAAATGAAAATTTTTAAAATTGATTTTCAAAATTTTTTGTTGGCATCAACACACTCTGCAACAAAGCACAAAGACTTAAGCTCGAATGTTGACACCAAAGAGTATTAATTCATTCAATCATATCATTCTTATCATTCGATATTTTCACCTTTTACGGCAGTCCGTCCATTTGCTTGTTTAGCTTAAGCAAACCAACAGCATATTTTACGCCACATAAGTTTAACAGACAAGAAATCTGTACAACTGCTGAAAATTTAACATAAGCCAATCGTTTCTTAAAAGTCTCTCCGGCCATTTTTTAAGAGAGGAATGTAAGCTCTATATGACTTAATACTCTTTGGTTTACACTCTCAGCTAGACAGAGATATAATTGGAAAGAGAAAAGTGAGGTGAATTATTAGTTTTTATAAAAGACTTTCCAAGAGAGCAAAGAGGAAATACAGTTATTCAAAAATAAAAACTGCTTATCGAGAGCAAGAAGGAAACAGAAAAAGACTAAAATAGCAAAAACAATTTAAAGGGAGAACAAAGCAGGAAAAAAGAGAGATTGAACTCAATATACAGAAAAGCCAATTTTAATTGTTGTACTTGCCAAAATAATTAAACAATATTAAGCACAAAATGTATACGGCTGAAATGAGTCATACGCCACAAATACAGTAACTTAAAACAAAACACCGGAAAGAATATAAATAAAAGTAAAGATTGAAAACGACAATAGACAAATCAATTGCCAAATGCTAGTCAAACTGATGAGCAGATGAAAAACAAATACGTCTGTTAAGCACAAACACAACAAGAGAACTGAGAACTTTGTTTTCAGCATTTTCAAATTGTTTTCTTACATATGTGTATAGGACAACAGCTGATATGAACAGTCTACGACGTCAAAAAACGAAAACGGTCGTTCACGAAATATAGGGTGTAACCTTGTCACTTTTATATATTTAATACGTTTCGTGAAGACACTATCTTATTTCTTTGATTTTTTAAAGTTCTTTATTTGCCAGGTGTTTGAGAATATTAAGCAAATTGTCTGGATTTTTATATAATTTTAAACTTCAAACGAAATCGAGCCCATATCAGCATGGCTGCCTTGCATTTCCCCTATATTCATTTATATGAATGAAATGAAAATACCAGTCGGCCAACAAAAAAAGAAGGCATGAAAACAAAGCAAAATCGTACAAAAATAGTCCCAGTGATACACAATAAGAAACCAATACAATCTTACACACGCACTATACCTACACAACATACTCAAACTTAGCACATTTTGCACGCAAGCGAGACAATGAAAACCAACAAAATCTCATACACGCACAACACCTACACAACAAGGTCACTCACACAATGGCAAGTTTTGGTTTTTGACTTCAATTTCTTGAGCAAGTACAGTGAATGCACATTCATTGAACATCCAAAGAAACCCAAGTGAAATTTTTAACTACCGTTGAGTTTTCATAGGTCAAACTTTTATAAGTCGAATATCTCCATGACTCGAATTAAGTGCGTTTATAGTGAAAAATCAATACAATATGTCTTCCATAACTGGAATATCCCCATAACTCGACCTTTTGTTATGCATTATGGTGATTTGAGATTTGGATGTTTGACTGTACGAGAAATACGCACAGTCCGCGAAATTCGATTCCAATCGCGCAAAGCAAGTTTCGTCATCCTTACTTTGTGTTGTGTTCTTTCCTCTTCTTTCCTTGTGATCAGCAATAAACGAAGAAAGAAATGGTCTAGACTTTATTGTTGCGTGAGGGATTTTTATGCCCACACGTGCCACACTTCATAATACAGTCCTAAAGTAAATTTTCGATTGTCGTACGAAATTTATCAGAGCTCAGGTCCCGAGCGCGTAGTTTCTTGTTGAGTTCAAATTTGCGTGCACGTAAAAAGTATACATATTCATTCACGCAGGCATATATTTTTTCTTTGTCTTCCCTCATGTTCGGAAAATAAGACAAAAAACAAATGTGAAAACTTTGTTCTTGCAAGGTCAAAGGCAAAATTTATTTCAATGTCTTTCCTGATATTCGCAATGCGCAGCTGGTTTGAATTTGTTTTGACATGGGACACTTGCTGTTTCTTGCTGTTTTTTCTGTTTGCCAGGTATTAAAGGTAGAATTCGATGTATTCAACTTTGTTTTTTCGATATATCTAGAGCAAAATATTGCATTTTAAATGAATGTTTGATATTTATTGTTATTTATTTATTTAGTTATTTCTTTAAAAAGTTTTAAATAATTGACACACTTTTGGCATGCGCCAAGGAAACTATTCCCGTACGAATAATGTTTTTCATAAAAAAATCGCGCCAAACCTATACATGTTCATTTTTCGCTATCATTCTCACAACAATATGAATACAATCAAAATAAAAATGGGTGACGGCAATTAAAACAACCAAACCAAAGGTGATATACAGAAATACCTTTTCACGCTAATTTGTGCCATGAACACAAAATTGAGGAAGGCACAGCCAAGAAGGGGAAACAGCGCTTACTTCGATTTCGCAACATGCCAAACCTTCTAATTTTTCTGTTTGCCTGGTTAAGCGTCAAGTCAGCCAAGCAGAATGAGGCGGCCTGCGCTCTTAAACGGGTGTGAACTTTCATTTGAAATTTAAACTTTGATGGCATTTTCCCGACAATCAGATTCACTACTCCCAGATCCCAATGCCACAATGTTGTCTTTGCCGCAGTCGATAGAATGGTTGTTAAATGAAACCCATCAGTGCGATTTGCCAGCAACACAAACACTCACAGCTACTTGGTGTTGATTGCTGATTCTCATTCGAGCTATTCTATACCTCATTTAGCTTTGAGTGCGGTGTGGATTACTAAAATAAACTATTTACCGGAAGTCTTCGATTTCTCTCGCTCACCCTGTTTGTACGTTGATTACAGGCAGACTCGTTAATTAAGATTTATAGGTTTAAATTTCGTATGCGTAATGCGATATTAATTGTGACACTATGAAGCATTCGACGTTTACTGTGCCGCAGCTGTGAAGCTCTACAATTTACAATGAACTTCGATGGGTACTAAAGTTACGCGGAGATACTCAGTCCTAGGTGCTTGTAAACTTTTAATTTTTTGTGGAAATTCTAGCTCTCTTATAACTAAAAATACACAAGAAAAATATAAGCGTTCCCAGTTATTTCAGTTTATAGTACTAACTATGTTACGCCTTCCTAATTAAACATTTCCATTTCGAGTGCCAACGTACACCCTCACTTAAGCTCATTACGCTAGGGTAGCCGCGATTTCTTTTGTACACCTTCGTTTTATATAAATATTGATTAAGAGATTAAATTGTTTGTAATGAGGTCGCCTTATTACTAAATTCAATTATATTGAATAGGTAAAATTAATTTTAAGAAGTCTTTTGCAAGCATTCAATGGCTAGCGATGGCATTATTTGAGCTAATTGGCAGAGACAACTGCACTGATATATTTCGATTGCACTCTATTTCTGAAAATAAGCTGTCAATGCTATTGTATGTATGTGTGTGTGTGTGTGTTGGATATAATAAGCCAGTCATGCCGCAGTTCAATGTGGAATTTCCCTCATGTTGCATATGCATGTTAAATGCCTATTAAAAGTGACTTAAGTGCGATTTAAATGCATTCAATATGCTAAAATTGAAACACGAACAATCACACACACACACACACACACACACACACAAACACACAAACACACACACTGACACAAGAACAAAGCCATGCATGCATACAGGCATGCTGATTATATAACAACAAAAGCTTTGACTTGTCGCAGCACTACACGGGTGTAGTATACTCGCATGTGGAGATGTGTGTCCAACTTGGGCATCATAAATAATGCGCATCGATACTATTATCATCATCATTATCATCATCATTATCATCGTCATCGTTATTATTATTATTATTAACAACAACAATAAAATCTTATCAGCATCATTTGTCATTGAGCTCGCCTCGCCCATTTCATTTTCTGGCCATCTTAGTTGTCAGCCGTCTGCCTCGTGCGCTGCTGCTCTTGTCTGAATTTGTTCTACCGAGTTCCGAGTTCCATCTACCCACGCTTGCTCGCTATGCGCAACATTTTGCTTATGGTTAAAATGCATTCCAACCCAGATTCGATTTAAACATAAATTTTCCTTTATAAGACACGACCACAAAAGGGCATTTTGAAAGAACAAAATTTGTTCGGTCTGCTTCCTCAGTGTCCGCGCCCATTTTTTTTTTTACCCACGCACCTTTTTCATACTGTTGCGCTATTAAAGGCGCTATACAAGTGATATCAAATGATACAAATATAAATAGACACCAACTTTCTTTGCTTGCAATGTTGCAAAAATTAAAAAAACATTTAAATTCGGCAATGCCGCTCTTGTAATCCTCAGAACATACGATCAGGTCTCTCAGGTCTTATAAAAATTTTATCAAAAACGAGAAATGTGTAGACTGAAAACGGTTACCGCGGAGTGCCAAAATTTCAGAAGCTTTTTGACAGAGTACAAGATAATATTCGTGAAGGAGCTGAATGCTACTCTGAGAATTGATTGCCTTGATTATTAACATCTTTGACTTCTGAGTTTTTGGGATGGTGACAAAAGATGTAACTTGTTAAACTAGCGATTCCCGGGTCTGCAAATGTTCATTGTTTGTAGCGTTTGTAGTTCTGGTGCCCAGATTACAGGTCAATAATAGAATTTGAATTTAAATTTTTGGATTTTTTGGCCAGTACCCCTTCAATTGGGTGGAACCGTCTATCATCGATTTATGTAGAGTGGTGTACGGTAACAAAAAAAATATTAATAAATAAATAAAAATTCCGCTCACGTGGAGGTAATCGAGTATATAATACAACTAGCTGAACCCTGCCCGCTTCGACAGGCAAAGAAAAAAAAACTATTTCTACAAATTTGCATAAAATAAAAACATGTATTGCAATGTTTTTAGATAAACAATATTCTGGGTTTTTTTTTTTTGTTCACCTCGTGTTGTTCTCTCGTGTAAAGAAAGCGTGCAGATAGTCTTCCGACTCAGAGCATGCAACGTAAAGTAGGCCATGTGAGAAAACTGTATTTTCCAAATTTATACCACACTTATAATTGGTAACTGCGAATGAAAGGCGAACATGCAACTGAAGATGCTAAAATTCAAATTGCAAATCAGATGAAATCATTAATATGTGAGGCATCAAAACATAGTCGCCTTTGAATTTCCAATGAAAAATTGTTGCTTTCAACAGATTTCTCAACTTCACTTTCTTCTTCACTGCAGGCAGCTTGCCTCCTTGTACACTTTTCGTTTCGTTTTGTGAGTTAAACTCTTTTTTTTTTTTAAATTTGTATTTGACAGACTTTTCAAATGCAAACTAAATAAGCATTAATGATTGAACACAGATGAATTTCCCGACTTTCGCGGTATACTAATGCACTAGGCTTCACAGGATTACTCGACAGACTATTCCAGAGTTTCCCTGAAAATTTCATCCATATCGGTCCAGCGGTTTCGGCGTCTATAACGGAAATACAGACAATTTTTATAATATATAGATATATATATATATTTTTTTCTAAATAATTCAAATTGTTTCATACACAGTGTTATAGATATACTTATTGACAGAGCTCTGGTAGTATTCACACAATATGAAGTTTAATAAAATTGCACTCATCACGACCTCCATTGAAATCGATAACTATTGAATAGATTCGCTTTATTTGTTTTTATTTATTTATCTATTTTTTGATAAGAAGATAATTTTACAAAAAAGCTGTGACAGCAGAGACGGAAGTACTACGCGTATGCAGATTATGATAAAAGTCTCTCATTCGGTATTGTTCGTTTGGCAAAGGGTGTATAGTTTGGGTGGCGATTTGAGACTTAAATAAATGTTGTATAATAAATGTTAATAACGCTTTATGATATACAATGGTGTGCGCGCATATGGAAACGTTTAGTTTGTATGTGTGTCTGTCTGTTTATCTGTTTGTCTGTTTGCCTGGCTTTCTGGTCTACCTGTCTCTGTCTTTTGCCTTATTGTTGTCATTGTCGTTGTTGTTGTTTTAGTGTCACAAAAGTCAAACAACATGAAATTCCATTAAGCGAATGGCTTTGCTATTCATAACTGTCGCACAGACACGCACGCACACATATGCATACTCAGTTGCAAGTGTATGTGCATATGCTCGCCTGTAAAGGTGACCAGACTCTGTGATATGTCATTTATTTTCAACGCAGGGTGGGGCGCCACCGCCATTTGCACACTCAACCGGAAAATTGATTTTCTCAGCGCGTAGTTTTTCCTTTTCCGTTTTTTTTTCTGCCTTTTTGACTTGTGGGTATTTGCAGTTCGCTTGCGCGTTTACCGCAACCCATTGGCGATCCTTAAAGGCAAAGACAAACGCGCACAAACAAATATAAGTAAGTAAACGCAAAGTTTCGCGTTCGGTGTAAGAGCGTTAAATCGTGTGTTTGTTTCTTTACTTCTTTGTTTTGATTTTTTTATTTTCACTTCCCACTCTGCAGTTTGCTGTGCTCTTTAAAGTGTGCCAGCATTCTACTCGGTTGTCATTTTCGCACGTCAATTTATGCAATGCAAGCAATTTTTATTGCATAACTTACAGCGTCACCTAACCCTACACTACACACACACACACACACAAACAGCTCAAGAAATATTGTCGCTCTATTGCTAGTATCAATCAATTGTTACAACAGAATTCAAAGCAAAGAGCTTCTAAGAAAAGTTGGAGACACTCACCACGCATGTGGAACACAGTAATAACCGGCTGAACTTCGAGGCGTCCAAATCGGTTTAAGTGCTGCAAGACTCATGGCACTTATTGATGGCCCTAAGCAATTGAATGTTGGTTAAGACGTAAGAATACGATGAAAGAATGCTGTACCATCGAATCAATGCCTCGGCTCAATGAGTACGTTACATGAGCGTATGGAGCGCTGAACTGCGATCTCACAAACTTCTTACAAGGCAAGACTGCTTCAGTGTATGCCTCCAAAAAAAAAGTATTCTTCCAGTGTATACGTGTTGTGTATAAGCCGCGCAGCTTAAATGCTTAAAGAAGTGCTGGCTTCGTAGGGTCTCAGTCTTATTATTTCAACAAATACCTAACTGCCATGCTCTGCTTCAATCAAACGATTGCTTTACATTTAAAATAGCATCTAATGATCGGCACCACAGCGCAACGAGAAACTGATGAAGAGAATAATGACGTTATACTACGTGATACTACGAAATCACAGCAACTTAAGCTCATAGAGGGCATAGAGGGCTCAATTTCAACTTCACAGTGAAACTATGAAATTCTACCAAAACCTTCAAAAACACGCAAGCAGAAAGACACAAAGCAGGGAAGATGACCGATTTCGTCAATCATAAGTTTTCAATTTGCTACATAAAGTTTACTATTTGAACTTTTACAACAATTTCAATACAATTAAAACATCCTGCGCTCTCGCGCATCTTGTGTTCGCTGTGTGCGCTGTACTCCACTTCACTTTCATCTGCAGTGCCAGCAGCAGCCAGCTCATTAAGACTTCAATTTCTTGGCATCAATCTCAAGATAAGTTATGATATTTTGACAATTGGCAAATTTAATAATTTACTTAAATGCCAATCAATGATATTTAAAGGTGGTACTGCTGCAATTGAAATATTTACTCATACATAAGCGTACGCGTTTAAGCTCGCTCATAAGCTCAGCTCTGTTTGATCGATCAAACATGTTTGATCTTTTCAGCATGCTTACGAGCAGAAGAATGAAAGCCGTTACATATAGAAATCATATACAGTGAGGGACTGATAAGACAAATTCTCTAAATCTAAATCCCTCTTTGTGTGTCATTGAAATTTGGGATGAAATCTCGATTAACTAGTATCGCCCAGTGGTCGAAATTCGACCGCCCGCATGAATACAGAATACAAAGGGTGCCACAAAAGTCGTGTCTCCGTATTAATACACAGACTTAAAGCCAACTAGTAACTTCACTTTTTCACTAAGTTGTTCGTTTTTTTCTTTTCTTTTCCTTTAAATTTAATTGAAGTTGTTTTACGATAAGAGTAAAATTAAAAGATATGCTATATGCCTTTGAATAGTTCTGAAAAGATTTTTAAGTGAAACTTCGAAGAGCGCATTGGTAGTAAATAATTGAAATATTTCGGCGCCGGAACGCGGCGTTCAACCACAGAGATGGAAGAAAAATGTTTAAGAGAAACGCTCGATGTTAATAGCAGCCAAATAACATACGCTATTGGCTTCTGACTTTTAGAAAACACCGTAAAAACTTAAGAGAGAAATGTAACCTCTATATGAATTAGTTCTCTCTGTTGTATACTCTTTCATATTCAATGACTTCGACAATCACATCCTCACCACCTGATCTCCAAACTAGATCGACCATATCAAATGTTTTAAACTTTTTTTCCAAATGAAGATAACGAATTCAAATTGAAAATAACTTGGTCGTAGTGAAATAGTGGGGAAAACAAAACTCTGTCTTCCCTCGCTTGTCTAAATTTTCCCTTATCAACCGTCTATATCGCCAAGCAGTGCATCATGCGAGGGCGTGTTTTCCTTATCCTGTAATTTGATAAATTCAGAATATAAATCGGCTTGCTCCAAAAACTGCAGAAAATATTATATTTCTTAATTCGTTTTTAAAAAGAAACAGCATTTTAGTTGGTTATATTTCTTGTGAAGTAAAAGGCAGCTCGTGGGACAACGCTTATTTATGAAACATTGATATACTTTTGTGATAAGAGTGAGACAAACAACTTAAATAATTTGCTATTCCTATTCTTCACCCCTGTGAACGTGAGCTACTTAGATCCGAAAGTATTCACAAGCCGAAACTTTTTTTCTTATTCATTTTTAGTGAAAAACAATCACACTTGCTTACATTTTGTTTCTACTCTGCTTGGTTCACACTAACGGCCATATTCTCTGCAAATTATTAGCAACAAGAGATCTTAAGAAAATGGCCGGAGAGACTCTTCAGAGACGATAAGAATCCGACACTGATTCTGTACATCAACAGAATTGTTGGCTGTTCAATTTATGCAGCGTAACATTGTTGGTTTGCTTGGGTTTGCATAAACAAATTGGGCGGGAGTAGGATATTCAAAGAAAATAAATACACAAAGAGACACTCACTGTAGCAAAGATGTTTGAACGCTGTTTGCTGACACGTATCCTTTTCTTTTTTTTCTTTTTCCCCATATGTCTTTACTTTTTATTAAGACTATTAGTACATAGTTTAAATGTTATTTTAGGGTTATAGCTAACTTATGTGAGCAAATCACAAAAGTTTTTCATTTTTGTAAAGATGTAGGGGAAAAAACCAAAATAGTAACAAAAATAATATAAATTTAAATTAATAAAATTAATATAAATTAAATTAATACAATTACAGAACAAAATAAAGCAAAATAAACATAAATGAATTAAAAATACAAAATACAAAAATAAACAAAAATAAACAAAAAAGAAACAGAACGAGTTATTGATATATGTGTTGTATCTAGCTTCGAATTTATTCTACCAGATTCACTGGCCTTGTCCTCTGTAACCTGCGTCTGCATTGAAGTTCCTGTATTGGTAGTAGGTTGACACCAACATTTGAATGTTAGGTAAGCTTCGTCTGGTAGATACGACTTATTTTTGTAATCTCCTCTGTTACTGTTGGAATGTTAAGATCACGATGCAGATCATCGTTAGTTATATACCACCCAGCCTTGGTGATCATACGAATGATTTTTGATTGTTGTCTTTGTATTATGTCTGTATTTGATTTTTTGGCCGTTCCCCACATTTGTGCTCCGTACGTCCAGATTGGTCTTATAATAGCTTTGTAGATCAGTATTTTGTTTTCTAATGTTAATTTTGATTTGAGCAGCCAATATAATTGACTAATCCTCAGCTTGATTTGATCCCGTTTTTTAAGTATATGGTATTTCCACTTGAGTTTGTTGTCAATATATAATCCTAGGTATTTGACTACATTTTCAATTTTTACGTCAGCTCCGTCAATCGTTATACGAGGTGGTGTGAATTTAGTTTTAGTTGTATATATAACATGTACTGTTTTGGTATTATTTACTTTTATTTGCCACTTTTCAAACCACCTTAGGGTAGTATCCAGATGCTGTTGCAGTTTGGATGTTGCTATGTTTACTTGTCTATGTGCGCTAAGTATTATAGTGTCATCAGCAAATGTGGCTATCATTGAAGTATCGTCATTTGGTGATGGTATGTCCCCTGTAAAGATAGTGTATAATAACGGTCTAGTACACTTCGTTGTGGTACGCCTGTTTTGTTTTTTCTTAATGTGGAATATTAATCTGAATACTTAACGAAAAAATGTTTTTCTGTGATATAGTATACTAATATCTGTACGTTATGCGGGGATATATTGCGCAATTTGCTGATTAGTCCTTTGTGCCAAACTTTGTCGAATGCCTTTTCTACATCTAGAAAAACTCCTATACAGAACTTTTTGTCGTCAAGATCGTTTAAAATTTTGTGAGTCACACGATGGATTTGTTGTATGGTCGAGTGTTTTCGTCGAAAGCCAAATTGGTGGTCAGGTATTATATGTTTGCGTTCTATAATAGTAGTTAGTAGCTTGTGCTTAACAGACGTGTTTTGATTCTGCTCCGCATTTTGATTTAGATTAGCATTTGGCAATTCATTTGTCTATTGTCGTTTATCGTTAATAATATTTATTTTCTTTCCGGTGTTAAGTGAATTTATAAGTGAATTTATTTGTGGTGTATGGCTCATTTCACCCGTATAAACTTTGTACTTATCAGTGTTTAATTATTTTTGGCAAGTACAACGCTTAAATTTGCCTTTCCTGTGTATTGAGTTCAATCTCTTTTTTTTTCCTGCTTTGCTCTCTCTTTAAAATAGTTTTTGCTATTTTAGTCTTTTTCTGTTTCCTTCTTGCTCTCTATACAGTAGTTATTATTTTTAAATAAGTGTATTTCCTCTTTTTTCTCTGGGAAAATATTATTATTCACCTTACTTTTCTCTTTGCAATTCTATCTCTGTCTAGCTGAGAGAGTCAAAATTCGGACTTAAGTCGTTGTGTTTTTTTTTTGCACAGTGTGTTGATAATAACAAACAAATTTTGGAAAAAAATTAAAAAAAAAAATTTTCACTCAAGTTTATTTTATTGTTATTATTTTATTTAATAATTTTATTTTTACTTACTTAATATTTTTTTATCTTTTATTTTTTTAATTTAATTTTTTTTTAAATTTTTATTTTATTTTTTTTTATTTATTTATTTTATTATTGATATTATTATTATTATTATTTTTTATTTACTTCTTTTTCACTTATTTTTATTTTATTTATTAATTTTTTTCCTATCTTATTTATCTTATTTTGCTTTTATTTTATTTAATATCTTGTATCTATACTTCGCGCAAAATGAATTGCTGTATTCGGGCTTGCACCAACAAGGACAACTTTAATAGTGATAAGCTTAGAGGTGTCTCTTGTTGGATGTGCGATAACATCGCCCACCTTAATTGTGCTGGGTTGACTGGTCGCGACTATAACCGACTTTACGGTACTGCTAAACCTGCATGTGGTGGCATCAGGTGGTCGTGCCCCACCTGCTTCAAACGCCAGGGGGACTTCTCATTGATGTACCACCGTATGCGAATTAAATACCAAAAACTTAAGAAACTATTCACTGAGCTAGCCTCAGAGTTTGATGCTGGGTCAAAAATGTTTTCGGAGTGCTCTTTCGACTTGACTCCAACGGCTAATGCAGTACAACTGCCGCCATTATCCCCTCATAATCTTCCGCCTACAACAGCGCCACTTATTTCTTTTTCGTCTCCTCAACCCCCTTCTTCAAAATCCCCTCTAACTTGTTCTACTATTTCTTCATCTGTCGCTTTGAACTTTCCATCCACTTCCTCTATTCCATGTCTTACTACTGTAACTTCAGCTTCAACTTCTCCAACTTGTTCCCCTTCTTCACAACCTTTACCCACTTATTGTTCTGTACTTTCTTCAATATCTAACCAATCATCCCATTCCGCTCCAATTCCAGTAGCTCCTTCTACCAATATCCCCTCTACTACCACTTCAATTGTAGCTTTCAACTTTCCCTCAACTAATTGTTCATCTTGCTCTACTCCCTGTCCTTCTACTGTAACTTCTGCTTCATCTTCTTCTAAAGTCTCTAACTCCTCCCGTACTTTGTCACCCTCTAAGAGTTCTTCACAGTCCAATACTGCCTCTACTCCAGTGCCATGTATTTTGAAGGTGCTGGATCCTCGTAAACATATTTTTATTTCCAGGTTGGATAAGGAGACAACCTGTGACGACGTTGCACGCTATATATCATCAAAAGCATGTAACACTTCGAATATTAATATTCATAAGTTTAATTTTTCTAGCCCTAGAGAAGTCTCTTCTTTCAAGCTTTCAGTTGGTATTGAAGTATTTTCTGTCATTTGTGGCGCTAATTTCTGGCCTGCACATATGGTGGTCCATGAGTTTATTCCTAAGAAAAAAACTAGGCTTTCGCAGGTAACCTTACCAGTCACTGCTTCAGTTTCATCTTCTGCTTCTTCAACTACACTTTCAAAGTACTAGTAGCCTTCTAAAGTGTAAACTTTCTTCATTTTATCTTAGAAGTTTTTCTATCAGTTCTGTCATTATTGTTTTCGTTGAGACTTTGCTTCGCCGTGATTTTCTAAACTCTGAAATTTCCACCTCTACATTATTGGCTTAATTGAATTAATGCATAACTTACTTTCTAAACTTGTAATCTAAATTTTTGTTTGTCTATATCATTTTAGGTATTAAATTCTAAATTAAGTCTTAGATTTAGTTTAATATTGCATGTTTATTAGAGGCTGATGATGTTTTTATCTGTAGCCAAATATTTAACACGTAGACATTAGCTTTGGTATAGCATGTTCACCAAAGAACTTAGCAATTAACACCAGCTGAGCCCAGTCTATGTGACTGGGTCAATTTTGATGCCACTTGGGCCTGCCCCATGTGAGATCAGTGTGTGGTCATTGCGTACCTACTATGTCAATGTAAAAAAAAAAAAACAGTCGCTGGCACAGGAGCTTCTCGAATACTCTTGACAGCACTTGTAGTAAGCTAATTGGTCTATATGATGCTGGATTATATACGTCTTTACCAGGATTTGGAATTGCAATGACATCAGCCACTTTCCATACTTTAGGAAAGTAATTTAATCTAATAATCGAGTTGAAAATATTACGCATGTATACCACTGCTTGAAGTGGTAGGTCCCTTAAAAGTTTTCCGTCAATTTTGTCATACCCGGGTGCTTTTTTGGGCTTATGTCGTGCTGTATATATTTGAGTATTTCATTTGTGCATATTTTTTTTAGGCGAGTTGGCTGGGGAGTGACTGTCGAGTTTATATGACAGTCATCTTCGTTGATAGTTTCATCAGCAAATATTTTTTCATAATAATTCGCTAGAACTGTCGCCTTGTCTAGGTCCGTTACTGCCCATGATCCATTGTTCCTTTTTAATAGGTGCCTGGTGTATTGTTTTGTTTCTCAGTTTTTTTGTAGCTTTCTACAGGGAGTAGTCGGTAAAGTTTGTCGGAGTTAGTCTCTGTAAATACTTCGTGAATTCGTAATTTTTTTGATTTTGGAGATATTTTTTAATTTCTTTAGTTGCCTTGTTATATTTATTTTTCGCATCGGGGGATCTGCAAATGGTCCATGCTTTTTTCAGTTTTTGTTTTGTACATATCAATTTGCGAAGCGGAGGGGGTGCGTCTCGCTATACATGGTGTATTATCTTGTCAGGAGTTGCTTGCAATACTGCCTTCTCAATAGTATCGTTTAGGTGGACTATAGTATCAGTGGAATGCTTGTATTAAAGTTTGTGTTAATGTAGTCGCGATAGGTATCCCAGTCAGTTTTGTTGTTGTGCAATAGTTTGGAATTGCGTGTGTTCACTTCAATTGAATTAAGTTCGAGTAGTATAGGGTGTATGGTCTAAGGATAGTTCCAGTCTTGATGTTATGAAACATTTATTTAAGTCTATGTCTTTGAGTTTATTTGCTGAACATAAGGGAAGACAAAGAAAGGGAAGGCAAATTTGAACTCAACAACGAAACACGCGCTCGGGGCCTGACCTCTAATAAATTTGGTACGACAATCGAAAATTGACTTTTGGACTGTGTTGTGAAGTGGGGCGCATACGGGAATAAACACTTCTACTTTTTGCTACGCTCACGCAACAACAAAGTCTAGACCATATGTTATTTTCTTCATTGCCGTTCACGTCAGTGTTATTGTTGTGTGTTGAAGTCGTTTTTTAATCCGTTTGCATTTCAAGTTAAAATCTTTATTTTAGTGTCCATTCTTGTTGTCGAGTTTTGTCAATAGTACTGTCATGATGTTCATCACATTAGTCATTTGTTGCGCTACTTGTTTTATTATTTATTTTATTTCCGCTAAATATTTTGAAAATTCAGTCTTTTTTTCTGTGTTTTTACTAGTCTCGTTTTTGTTGGTTTCGTTCTTGTTATGTTCTTAATTTTTTTGGTGAGGTTGTACCTGATTTGTGGGGTTTCTATGGTTACTGGCTGCTGTTTGGACGTACGTTATTCCAATTTTAACTTTGTTTGATGTCTGTTCTACTACCTGATGATCATCTTTTTGAGCGTCATTCTCTTTTTTTTTGTGAGAGAAATCTTTTAATTTTTAGGTGTTTGTATACTTCACATCCCTTATAGTTGGCTGTGTGTGAGCCGCCACAAAGAGCGCATTTAATTTGCACTGCACTTATTAGTTTGCAGTCAATAATCTTGTGCTTGCCAGCGCATTTCACACAGATCGGGTCTTTGGTGCAAATATTTCTTGTATGACCATATTTTTGGCAGTTTGAGCACTCAGCTACCGTGCGTTTGTGGTGTCGTGGCTCAAAGATGACTTTGGTACATAGGAGTGTGGTTATATTAACGATTTCTCTATTATTTGCTTTGGCTTTTAGTTCAATGAAAAATAGTGGCAGGGGTTTCTTTGTCAGTTTTTGTTGAACGTTGCGTATATTAATTGCGTATATTAATAATGTCGTGGCCTAGTTCAGCTAGTTCATTCTTTAGTTGGTCAAGTTCAGTGGCGTAGTGCATATTCCTTAGTATAGTCTTGAATCCCCTGTCGTCTTTGGGCTTAAAGGTGTAGTATTTAGTATGGTTATTTCTAAGCATCTTAACCACAGCGGAGTAGTTCGAGGAGTCATTTGCGTGTACGCATACTTCGTTGTTTTTAAGTGTTTTTAAAATGTAATTTTGTTGTATTGTGTTTTTCAGGGCTTTGTTTAGTAAGTTAATTTGTTCTACGTCCTGTACGTATATTGGTGGTGGTTTGTGAATTTTAGTATATGGTTGATGTTGATTTGGCGCATTAGAATTTGTTTCTATACCACTGCCGTCTTCAGCCGTTTCCTCTTGTGAGAGGAGTTCGAACCTGTTATTAGTATAAGGCGCTCTCAGCCAGTACTTTTGCAGTGTTGTTTGTGTTGTCGTTTGTGTTTGAGTTTTTTTCCTACTTTTTTTACTATTGCTATTTTGTTTGGGAGTGTTGTTGCTTACTACGGTTGCGTTTTATTTTTGACTCTTTTCTGTTTTTATTCGTTGAAGTTTTCGATGAATATTTCACATTAAGAAAAATCGAAACAGGAGTACCACAAGGAAGTGTACTAGGACCGTTATTATATATAATGACGCTTCAATGATAGCCACATTTGCTGATAACACTATAATACTTAGCGCACATAGACAAGTAAACACAGCAACATCCAAACTGCAACAGCATGTGGATATCCCTAAGGTGGTTTGAAAAGTGGAAAATAAAAGTAAATAATACCAAAACAGTAAATGTTATATATACAACTAAAACTAAATTCACACCATCTCGTATAACGATTGACGGATCTGACGTAACAATTGAAAATGTAGTCAAATACCTAGGAACAAACTCAACTGAAAATACTACTCAAATAATACTGCTCAAATCAAAATTAACATTAGAAAACAAAATACTGATCTACAAAACCAATATAAGACCAATCTGGACTTATGGAGCACAAATTTGGGGAACGGCCAAAAAATCAAACACACACATAATACAAAGACAACAATCAAAAATCATTCGTATGATCACCAAGGCTGGGTGGTAGTATATAACTAACGATGATCTGCATCGTGATCTTAATATTCCAACAGTGACAGAGGAGATTACAAAAATAACTCGTATCTACCAGACGAAGCTTACACAACACTCAAATGTTGGTGTCAACCTACTACCATACAGGAATTTCAATGCAGACGCAGGTTACAGAGGACAAGGCCAGTGAATCTGGTAGAATAAATTCGAAGCTAGATACAATACATATATCAATACCCCTTTCTTTTTATATGTTTGTTATGTTGTTTATATTTGTATTTTATATTTTATTCCATTTATGTTTATTTTACTTTATTTTGTTCAATTATAGAATAGAATATTAATTAATTAAAATTTTATTAATTTAAATTTATATTACTTTTGTTACTATTTTGGTTTTTTCCCCTACATCTTTACAAAAATTAAAAACTTTTGTGATCTGCTCACATAAGTTAGTTATAACCCTAAAATAACGTTTGAACTATGTACTAATAAAAAGAAAAGACATATATATAAAAAAAATTGTTTAAAAAATTGTAGTTATTTAGTTAGTTATATTAAAGAAAAAATTTTTACTAATTAAATCACAATCTTTTTTTTTTTGTTCTTGGATGCGCTAAGGAGGTAGGAATCTTTATATAAACTAGCAGTACTAGCGTACTGTTAGCCTGCACGATTCACCGGCTAAGTAGCCCCACAAGAACTCTGCCTGCATAGAGTTCTTGCTTGAAGCGCAAACGTACTAAACCAACCCCCACCCATTGAGCAGGCTACTAATATGTTTCCCTGTACTACTTTTCGGTCCTAACTAATTATAAACAAAAAACCTGACCTTATTCACGAAGTTATTTTTCCAACGATATCGCCCGCTCTTTGTTTTTTTGCGCATGGAATAAAATGCAAGTCAACACAATCAGCTCCTTCTTTCCTTCCATATTTTCATCCTTCTGGCTTGAGCGACGTATGCTTATCGATCCTTGATCCATGAGGGCCTATCACTCAACATATATCTTGCTGATTTCCGCAGGAGTACCTCGAGTAAATGGTCCATAATTTTAATATGATGATCGAAGCAAGGATTGCATTCGTCGAACCATTCCGCATTTGTTGTTCGGGTGTGTCCTATGTATTTCTCCAATAATTTTTCTTTTAACGATGTCATGTGTCGCATAGACTGAAATTCCTCCTGGAAAATTTTAAAGTGAGAATTACTGATGGCGAAAAATTTGTCAGATGGGTTTACTGGCGCAAGTTCACCCTTTTTATAATTCTTAAACTTAATTAAACTCTCCGACTGCAAATCTAACCCCTCATCTACGTTTCACAAACCTTCTGAACAAGTGCTACACTCAAAATTTATATTTTTATTTAACATTTTGTCAACCCCATAACCGCAAAAATACATACTTGCTGCTAATTCGGCGGAGCTACCGTTTTCCTTCGCCGGATTACTATCAATGAACTCGCTAGTACTTGGCAAATTCATATTTTCGCCAGAGGGTGGACCATTTGGATTGCCAATCTCACCTTCAATGGGATATTTCCAATCCAAACTGAAGTCCTCGTCATTCTCGCAATTCATGCTCCGCAAATATGGTTGAGTAAATATTTTAATTTTCAGTCGGGCTGTCAAATACTATATTTCCCTGACTGATGGATTTGTGTTATTTCCTTGCTTCGATCTCAAAGTTCCAAAGAAGTTTTCGAGGCAATCCTGGTTTAGCCGGCGGAGTGAGATATATGCGACTCAATTCACTTTCAACATACCTTTGCATAAATTGATCATGTTATTAATAGTGAAAATTAATGAATTGCCCACTTTATTTCCCAAGTCAACTTTTTAGAAATATTGCAATATTTCCTTTTTGTTGGCCGCGGTATACGGATGTCTCCTTTTATTGGGGTCCTTAAACGACGTATTATTCAGCGAATCAAAGGCATCATTGCAATGTTTGAGGATCTTTTCAGTTGCTAATCCTTTGCCTTGGTTTTCTCCAGAAAACTCATTCGCCACGTATAGCACTTATTTAGCATTTGTCATTGTGGCACTTAGTATTGGCGTGGCATACGAAACACGCATTTTGTCACAAAACATTGTTCATCATTTGACATTATTCTACTATAAACGCTCATGTTTTGTTGTGCTTGATCACATATTAATCCTTTTACTGTCAATCCAATCCGTTCCGCTGCTTCTATGTTCTCCAGAACTAAGGGTGCCAATTTTTGAATGCCCATTGCTTTGCCAGCAAAGTAAAAGCTAAACACGTATTTCCATGGGTCGATTAGTCCGCGAATCATGAAGACTAATGAAGATGTTGCGACTTCATGAATTCTTTTTTCCGTAACCGTAATCCTCGAAACCGTTTATTTGGTCGTATGCTGCGTTCTATTTCAATTCCTTCCTAATTGCTACTTCATCAAATACCAGCGCGCAGTATTTGTGTTCTTCTGGCATATTAGTATTTTCAGCTAGTATATTCTTTTCAATTATACTATTTATACCGGATTCAAGCCGCTTAATGGGGCACCATCGTTACAAATTTTAATGATTCGCGCATAAACACATAGGCTTTTGAGGATATGTAGTTTATGTTCTGTAGAACACGCTTCTGGTTGTCTCGCTTTGGCCAATATATTTATAAATTCCGCCGCATCGTCGCTAACACTTGCGCTTAGTTCAATTTCCGGTTTGTACTTCGTTTTATCCAAAAGGCTTCATTTTGGCACAACATTTCGCAATTAGGACAAACCACCTCTGTCGGCCTCGAGTCACCGAAAACTGCGGTAACAACAACCTCGTATTTATTACGTCAGATGAGTGAAAGTGCTTGTTACCTATGAAAACATGTTTCACCCTTTTTACGTAATCTTCAACGCCGCAAATCTGAACCCAATTCCTTCTTGTCTCTGTGTCTTTGGAAAATTCATAAATCACATTGGGTGGCCTTGTTTAATTACACCCAGGGACGCAGCACTTTTTAATATTTTTGGCTAGTGAGTTCAACGGAGGTGAATTATCTGTTTGGTGCATCAGGCCATCATTATGTCCTAATAACTTAGTGGGTAAAGCCCCCGATCTTAATTGTTTTGTCCCAGTACTTCCTATTTCAAAATGTAAATTGCATATCCTACAATTAATTGTTAATGTGTTGATTCCGATTTTTAAATTTTCCCACCACTTGTCGGCATCAACAGCATTAAAAGCGGAAAATTTATTACCACCCGGACAATTCTTAGCAATGCACTTAAACTTCATTATTAATATTAATTATTATATTATAATCTCTATATAAATCTCCTAATATACTCTTTATTTAAAACCACCCACTTATATATATATAAAATAAATAAATATTGTTTAATATTTATGATGTTTCTAACGTCAGCTTCCCATGATACAGTCACATTCTGGTCTACGTTGCAGTTCGTGTACGGAGTGTTGGATGTCCGCTGATGTTGCTTATGCCAACTTCCCACGATGCAGTCACATTCTAGTCTACTCTGCAGTTCTTGTACGGAGTGTTGACACTAACTTGCCATGCCTCTGCACGTGTACGGTGTCGAACGGCTAGGCACTAATCAAACACATCGTCAGCTATTTCGGAGTTGCGGGCTTGATCGTGTTAACTCCTCCCTTGCTTAAGTGGTGGCCGTCATCGGACTCCTTTAACTCATCAATGACAAGCTGTGGAATAAGGCTTTGCTGTCTTCTTTATCTCCATTGAATCGTTTTGCCACACAGCATAGCAGCAAGCTATGCTGGCGAAGCATGCGATACCGGAGAGCGTCGGAGTTGTCGTTAAGTTTTTCTTTATTTCCCCAATGTCATGCAGATTGTCAATGTTCATTCGGTGTAGGTAAGGCAAGCTCAATATTTCCTGATGGCAGGTGATGTTTTTAAGCGCCGAGGTTACAGTACATGCGGCCTTTTTCACAAAGCAGTTACGGGCTGTTCCGGAAGTTTTTCTCTTTCACCGTAACTGTGTCATCGGTGATAATGATGACTCCGTCGTCGACTACTACCAAGGGCTCGAGGTAGTTTGCCCTGGTGCTGCAATGCGCGACATCTCCGGAGTAAAGTTGTTGCGTACAGGTTGCGGCTGATGATTCCTTACAGAAGGTTGAAATAACTGTAGTTTCGCAGTTCTCAGTAGCGAATATTTTGTGTTCGCATTCGGCTACGTTGTCGTTGTCAGCAACGTGAATTATCATTCTTTCATTATAGGGAACCGGAGAAATACAAATTTTCTTACAGACTAGCTTAGGTTTTGGATATTTAATTATAAAGTGTAAAAAATCGTTATTTTGTAAAACTTTTTTCTTATATACTTCTATTATTTCCGCTATGCTAATATTTGAGAATTGCTCCTTGATTATTGTTTTTAAATCGGTATTGTCCAGTATGGTTGGGTTTTTTTACATGGATCTTTGCAAGTGTTATGGAAAGCATTAATTGTTCTATTTCGCTAAATTAGTATTCTGTTTCTACCTAAAATAATTTCGTATAGGTGGCCTGAATCAATTTGAGTGCCCTTGGCATTTCTTAGTAAAATATTAATTCTGTCTGTTAATTCATTAATCTGACTCTGCATTTTGGTATTTATAATCACTTGTTTGTTTGGGAGTCGATGAATTGTCTGTTTTCAAATTTAATGTCTTCAAAGCCATCAAAATCAGGGGTACCAGCAACCACCTTCAGAATAGTTCCCAAGAAATTTATACTTCTAGCGTATCTGTTGTGAATGGTAATAGTCGTTAAAAGAGTGTTCAAATGCGCCAGGTCCGTGGTATGTCGTAGTAGCCAGTATCGTTCCAAATAACGGCGTTTCCGTCTATTATTGATATATTTTGCATGCGTTGTCAGTTATTTTCGACGTTACCAGCAACGCACCGTTAGTATTGTCAATTTTCTTTTCTAGTTTCCGGCAACGAGAGATTTCCAATAGGCTGCTAGCAGTAGCTGGTGCGTTCGAGATTCGCGCCACATAGTCGTTCAAAAGAAGTGACTTAATGGTTTCAGAGTTAATGATGGTTCATTATCGCAAATAGTGTTCTTGTATTTGGCTAAATATGTGATTAGCTGGATAATTCTTGTCGTTACATCCAAAAGTGTCTTGTTGTCCCCTGTATATTGAATTTTCCTGTTATTATTAGAACAGTCCAGGTCCGTGGTATGTACAGTAAGTAGCAACAGGACTTAAATCGTAAGTGGAGATATATTACCGCGTATTAACCGAATCTATTACGGAGGTCGGCAGTGGCGATCTCCCATTCTTCGTCGTTTAGAATGCGCCTTGCTCAGTTTATTTGCGATCATCGTTAGTCCTGCTATTTACAAAGCCAATGCAATGTTACCAGTCCTCTGTCTTAAGGATTTCGTGTTTCTAGTTTTATGCGTCTTGAACGTTAGCTGCCTATCCAAATACACACCCAGGTATTTGCTAACCTGAAGAGGTGATGCGTTCAGAGATTTGCACCACATAGGTTGTTCAAAAGAAATGACTTTGGCATATTTGTTTTTGTTAATGCAGATGTTCCAACGATGGTGTCCAGTTTTCGCAAATATGCAGGTGTTGCTGCGTAGTTTGGATCGAAATATCGTGGTGCGACTAAACTGTCGCCTAAGTCTCGTCTTAATAAGCAGCAGTGCTCAACAGTGGTGGCTTTAAGGGGGCGGCAATTTAGATCTCGGCCAATTGCTGCTAAGTCAGTTCCAGGTGGCAGCAGTCGTCCAATTATATTGTTTTGATCTTCGGAGTGGAATCAATAATTAACAACAAGGGCGTAAGATAATGAGTGGAGAGTTGATCTCAGTCCTGGTAGACAACTCGTCCGGATTAATGAAGCAATCTATTAGCGCTGGGTGTCGTGTCTTTGGGCGTACGGGAAATGGTCGCTTGACCAGTTGCCAAGATCTGCGCCGCCGCAGCTTTGCTCAGACTTCCTGTAAGCAGTACCCGTTTTATCTGCTCTAAGGTCGCCTTGCTAGAATCTGCTATTTGGCGTGATTGTCTCCACCTAGGAACAACTTTCTTCCTAGATTGCTTAAAAATCTTCGAAGTCTACAGTTGACCGATTAAGATGCGGAGGTAGATATAGTGCAGAGACTATTAACTCGCCCCTACTGGTTGAAATCTGGATGGTGGCCATCTGTAATTTCGCTGTTCTCACTGGCTCTTGTAAAGAATAGCAGATTTCGTGATTAATAAGCAGAGCCGCTCCTCCTCTAGGCCTGTTGCTGGGAAGGTCTGCCTTTTGAATGTTGTAGCCAGGTATAGACATCTGGACTCGAATTTGCAGCCATGTCTCAGTGAAAAGCAACACATAAATGTTATAGTCGGTAAGGAACTGCTTAAGCTCCTCAACATTCCCAGAAATTCCGTGAGCATTCCACAATCCATGGCTGAGTGGTCGTGGCATCATTTACCGGCATTCACGAAATTGAGGCATAATTGCTTGAGAAACTGATTGGTATCCTTCAGTTCGTTAAACATTAATGTAATTGTGTCAACTTTAGCTATGAGGGCTGTTATTGCAGCATCTAACCTGCTAATGCTGTCAGGGGTCTGTGGCGATTGCTGTAGATGCAAAGCTCTGTTGTTAACATTGGAAGATCTCTTCGGAGGATTAGTTATATGCACACCAGCACGTAGTGTGTCTGTATATGAGGTGTCTCCCTTGACTATTACCTAAGGGACCTAACTCACTCTTCTCATAGAATCTTCCCTGTTGCTGACACGCGCCGAAATTGATATATTGGGTTTTAGGCTGTTTAATTTCTTTTTTAAAACTAGGCAGTCCTTACTCCAAGCAGCATGTTTCTCACCGCAATTTATGCAGCAAAGGTCCTCCAGAGCCAAACATTGGGTGGTGATATGGATTTGCCCACATTTTCCACAAATCAATTGTCGCAGACAGTAATTTTTGGTGTGCCCAAATCCAAAGCATACAGCACTGAATGACAGTCAGGTTCTGTTTTGGAATTTGAAATCCACCAGGACACGTTGCCTGCCTATATGCTGAATTTTCTTATTGTTAGGCGCTTTGTCAAGGTTGATGAAGAAGAAGTTATTTGGTACCATCTTTTCAGTGTATGCAGTTAACTTATCTCTATTAACATGTATATTTAAACAATTGTTTAATAATTCACTCAATACTGAAAGTTAAGGATTAATTATTACACATATTACATCAGTTATTGCGTAGCAGTAATGATCCTTAGTACGTATGTACGTGAGTTGTTTCTTTTTGTCCGCAAGTTAAGCGGTTTAAGCTTGTAGTGCTGGGAACAATTTGAAATTGCGGTGCGGGGAACGGTTTGCACTTGCGATTGGGGAAGCCGAACGTATATGCTCTTCAGTAGCGGGTTGTTTTATTGTTCTCGACAAACAAGAAGTGAAAGGCGAAATAGAATATTGCTAAATATAGTAGTAGTAGTAGCAGTAGTAGTAGTAGTTCTTTATTTTAATATAGTGGTATATGCAAATGGATAACAATTCTTCGAAATCTTGGCAATTTAAAAAACATTAGTTAATTGGCATAGCTTCTTGCTGTCTGCCTATACATGTGCTTATAAAAGCCGAATAAAAACTAAACTACATATTTGTCTTTTTGTCGCACCCACGACCCTATTGTGGACAGGGTTTTTCGTAGAGTGTCGAATAGAGTCAAAAAGCTACTGACGCTGCATAAACAGGAAGAAACTGACAGGTTTTTGTCAAATGTCTCCCCCGACGACCCCACAAAACACACCTTGCGGAAGTTGGCGAGAAGGTATAAACAACAGGTAACCCCAAAATTTCCAATCAAGGAGGCTAACGGATCCTGGGCTAGAACTTTAAGCGAGCGAGCCGAGGCTTTCGCCGAGGAAATGGAAGCTCGATTTCAGCCGTTTGATACCAGCTCAGAACTCAGCGTTCGCCAGATCCATATGAGACTTGAAAGCGCCGGCCAATTATGCCTGCCGGTTGCTCCCATTACAGCCGAGGAATTCTCAGCACATATTAAAGGGTTGAACACTAAAAAGGCTCCAGGTGAAGATAGACTGGACAACTTTACACTTAAGGCAATGCTGCTAAAAGCTGTGCTATTTCTGGTCCTCATTTTTAACTCAGTGCTGAGATTGTTATATGTGCCGAAACAGTGGAAGAAGGCGAGAATTTGCATGATTCATAAGGCCGGCAAGAGCCCTTACACTTTAGATTCCTACAGGCCAATTAGTCTGCTACCCACTGTGGCAAAATTGTTTGAACGCTGGCTGACACGGATCCTCGACTTAAAAAAGATAAAGCAAATAGTTTCTTCCTTTTAATTTGGCTTTCATAAGCCCCACGGAACTCCAGAGCAGCTGAATAGGGTGGTTAACTTTATTCTCGAAGGATTTGTGGCTAAGGATTACGTGGTGGCAGCGTATCTTGCCATAAAGCAGGCTTTCGACCGAGTTTGGCACGACGGGCTGCTCAGTAAGCTCAGGAATCTCTTGCCGCCTCAACTATGGTTAATCCTGCGCAGCTACATTGAGAAAAGGACCTTCTCAGTGGTACTGGATGGTGTGGAGTCTAGCATCAAGGATATTTGCGCACTTATCCCCCAGGGTAGCGTTTTGGGGCCTACACTCTATACCCTGTTCACGCACGACATGCCCACTGGGTCAGAAATACCACTGAAGGATCCTCTGGATCTGACCATTGCCACGTTTGCAGATGATACGGCCATCCTCGTCAGAAACAAGTGCATTTACGAAGTCACGGACTCACTGCAGCAATACCTGCATATTTTTGAAAACTGGACACGACGTTGGAACATTTGCATTAACAAAAACAAATGTGCCAATGTGACGTACGCCTTACCGCCAGATTCCTGTCCGGGAGTTTTCATTGGAAACCAGCTGCACCATTCAGGTTACAAATACCTGGCTGTGTATTTGGATAGGCGGTTAACGTTCAAGACGCATATTTCAAGTATCACGAAATCCTTAAGACAGAGGATTGGTAAATTGCATTGGCTTTTAAATAGCAGGAAAAAATTGTCCTTGGCAAATAAGGTGAACATTTACAAAATAATAATTGCTCCTGCTTGGCGATACGGTTTTCAGGTGTATGACATAACAGCGAGGTCAAACATCACGAAGGGAAGGTATGCAGGCCAAGACATTGCGTATGCTTACTGGTGCCCCTTGGTTCATGCGAACGGCGGACCTTGAAAATGACTTAAAATACCGAAAATTGGCGATGTGATAAATCGTCAGGATAAAAAATATATAGAGAGGTTGAAAAATCGTTCAAATAAACTAGCAAGGCGCCTTCTAAAAAGACGCAGAAGGGGAGGAGTTAGGGTGGCGAGACGGCTGAGAAGATCGCACCCTGCCGACCACCGTAATATATCCCTTGTTTTGTTAATTTTTGTATATACAATTTAATTGAAGTTGTTCTAATAATAAGAGAAAAATTAAATATAAATGAAAAAAAAAACAAGGAAGACATAATAAAAGTTTTTATTTGTATGGTCTCCGAGAATATTCAGCAAATTGTGTGGAGTTTTCTTTAACTTATGAAATCGTTCTTTAACAAACGAAACCGACCCATATTTCACCTATATTCATTTATATGAATGAAATTAAAATACCAGGCGGGCAGCAAAATAAGAAGGCATGATCATAAAACAAAGTCATACAAAAATATTCCGGGTGATACACACAATAAGAAACCAATACAATTTTATACACTCACCACACCTACACAACAAGGTCACTCACACAATGACAAGTTTTTATTTTTGACTTCAACTTCTTAATGACAATTTTCGTTTCAAGAGTAAGTACAGTGAATGCATTCATTGAACAGCCAAAGAAACCCAAGTGTAATTTCTAACTACCGTCGAATTTTCATAGGTCAAACCTTTATAAGTCGAATATCTCCATTACTCGAATTTAGTGCGTTTATAGCGAAAAATCAATACAATATGTCTTCCATAACTCAAATATCTTCATGATTTGAACTTTTGTTATGCATTATGGTGATTCGAGATTTGGATGTTTGACTGTACGAGGAATACGCACAGTCCGCGAAATTCGAGTCCAATCGCGCAAAGCAAGTTTCGTCATCCTTACTTTCTGTTGTGTTCTTTCCTCTTCTTTCCTTGTGATCAGCAATAAAGGAAGAAACAAATGGTCTAGACTTTGTTGTTGCATGAGCGTAGCAAAAAAGAGGAACTTTTATTCCCGTACGCGCCCCACTTCACAACACAGTCCACAAGTCACTTTTCGATTGTCGTACCAAATTTATCAGAGGTCACGCCACGAGCGCGTGTTTGTTTCGTTGTTGAGTTCAAATTTGCATGCACGCAAAAGTATACATATTCATATACGCAGCAAAAATTTTTTTTTTTTGTCTTCCCTTATGTTCGGCAAATAAAGAAAAAACAAATGTCAGACGCCTTGTTGTTGCGTGGTTAAAGGCAAAATGTATTCCATTGTCTTTACTGATATTTGCAATGCGGAGCTGGTTTGATTTCGTCTTGACATGGGACACTTTCAGTTTCTTGCTGTTTTTCTGTTTGCCTGCTAGTCAAGGTAGAATTAGCTTTATTCAACTTCGATTTTTCGGCATATATAGCGCAAAAATAGCTAGGTATAAATTTATTTTAAATTAATTTTAGTTATTTAAAAAAAAAACATGCACAAATGAAATACTCAAATATATACAGCATGACATAAAGCCCAAAAAAGCACTCGGATATTACAAAATTGACGGAAATCTTTTAAGGGAGCTACTACTTCAAGCAGTGGTATACATACGTAATATTTTCAAAGCGATAATTAGATTAAATTACTTTCCTAAAGTATGTAAAGTGGCTGAAGTCATTGTAATTCCAAAACCTGGTAAAGACGTATATACTCCAGCATCATATAGACCAATTAGCTTACTTCCAGTGCTGTCAAACATATTCGAGAAGCTCCTGTGCCAACTGTTACCTATTATAGAACGCAAACATATAATACCTGACCACTAATTTGTCTTTCGACGAAAACACTCGACCATACAACAAATCCATCGTGTGACTCATAAAATTTTAAAAGATCTTGACGACAAAAAGTTCTGCATAGGAGTTTTTCTAGATCTAGAAAAGGCATTCGACATAGTTTGGCACAAAGGACTAATCAGAAAATTGTGCAATATATTCCCTCATAACGTACTACAGATATTAGTATACCATATCACAGAAAGACATTTTTTCATTAAGTATTCAGATGAATATTCCACATTCTGAAAAATCGAAACAGGCGTACCACAAGGAAGTGTACTAGGACCGTTATCATACACTATATTTACAGCGGAGATACCATCACCAAATGACGACGCTTCAATGATAGCCAAATTTGCTGGTAACACTATAATACTTAGCGCACAATAATACCAAAACAGTACATGTTATATATACAACTAAAACTAAATTCACACCATCTCGTATAACGATTGACGGAGATGACGTAACAATCTAAAATGTAGTCAAATACCTAGGAACAAACTCAACTGAAAATACTTAAAAAACGGATTAGTCAATTATATTGGCTGCTCAAATCAAAATTAACATTAGAAAACAAAATACTGATCTACAAAACCAATATAAGACCAATCTGGACGTATGGAGCACAAATTTGGGGAACGGCCAAAAAATCAAATACACACATAATACAAAGACAACAATCAAAAATCATTCGTATGATCACCAAGGCTGGGTGGTATATAACTAACGATGATCTGCATCGTGATCTTAATATTCCAACAATGACAGAGGAGATTACAAAAATAAGTCGTATCTACCAGATGAAGCTAACCCAACACTCAAATGTTGGTGTCAACCTACTACCAATACAGAAAATTAATGCAGGTTACAGAGGACAAGGCCAGTGAATCTGGTAGAATAAATTCGAAGCTAGATACAATACATATATCAATACCCCTTTCTTTTTCTTTTTTTTGTTTAATGTTGTTTGTATTTGTATTTTATATTTTATTCCATTTATGTTTATTTTACTTTATTTTGTTCTATAATTGTATTAATTAAATTTATATTAATTAATTAAAATTTTATTAATTTAAATTTATATTACTTTTGTTACTATTTTGGTTTTTTCCCCTACATCTTTACAAAAATGAAAAACTTATGTGATCTGCTCACATAAGTTAGCTATAACCCTAAAATAACGTTTGAACTATGTACTAATAAAAAGTAAAGACATATGTACATGACATATGGAAAATAAAATAAAAATAAAAAAAAATTTTTAAAAAAATTGGAGTTATTTATTTAGTTATATTAAAGAAAAAAATTTTTACTAATTAAATCACAAACTTTTTTTTTTGTTTTTGGATGCGCCAAGGAGGTAGGAATCTTTATAGAAACTAGCAGCCCGTACTGTTAGCCTGCACGATTCACCGGCTAAGTAGCCCCACAAGAACTCTGCCTGCATAGAGTTCTTGCTTGAAGCGCAAACGTACTAAACCTACCCCCTCCCATTGAGCAGGCTACTAATATGTTTCCCTGTACTACTTTTCGGTCCTAACTAATTATAAACAAAAAACCTGACCTTATCCACGAACTTATTTTTCCAACGATATCGCCCGTTCTTTGTTTTTTTGCGCATGGAATAAAATGCAAGTCAACACAATCAGCTCCTTCTTTCCTTCCATATTTTCATCCTTCTGGCTTGAGCGTCGTATGCTTGTCGATCCTTGATCCATGAGGGCTTATCACTCAACATCCATCTTGCTGATTTCCGCAGGAGTACCTCGAGTAAATGCTCCATAATTTTAATATGATAATCGAAGCAAGGATTGCATTCGTCGAACCATTCCGGGTTTGTTGTTCGGGTGTGTCCTATGTATTTCTCCAATAATTTTTCTTTTAACGATGTCATGTGTCGCATAGACTGAAATTCCTCCTGGAAAATTTTAAATTGAGAATTGCTGATGGCGAAAAATTGTCAGATGGGTTTACTAGCGCAAGTTCACCCTTTTTATAATTCTTAAACTTAATTAAACTCTCCGACTGCAAATCTAACCCCTCATCTACGTTTCACAAACCTTCTGAACAAGTGCTACACTCAAAATTTATATTTTTATTTAAGATTTTGTCCACCCCATAACCGCAGAAATACATACTTTCTGCTAATTCGGTGGAGCTACCGTTTTCCTCCGCCGGATTACTATCAATGAACTCGCTAGTACTTAGCAAATTCATATTTTCGCCAGAGGGTGGACCATTTGGATTGCCAATCTCACCTTCAATGGGATATTTCCAATCCAAAATGAAGTCCTCGTCATTCTCGCAATTCATGCTCCGCAAATATGGTTGAGTAAATATTTTAATTTTCAGTCGGGCTGTCAAATACTATATTTCCCTGACTGATGGATTTGTGTTATTTCCTTGCTTCGATCTCAAAGTTCCAAAGAAGTTTTCGAGGCAATCCTGGTTTAGCCGGCGGAGTGAGATGTATGCGACTCCATTCACTTTCAACATACCTTTGCATAAATTGATCATGTTATTAATAGTGAAAATTAATGAATTGCCCACTTTATTTCCCAAGTCAACTATTTAGAAATATTTCAATATTTCCTTTTTGTTGGCCGCGGTATACGGATGTCTCCTTTTATTGGGGTCCTTAAACGACGTATTATTCAGCGAATAAAAGGCATCATTGCAATGTTTGAGGATCTTTTCAGTTGCTAATCCTTTGCCTTGGTTTTCTCCAGAAAACTCATTCGCCACGTATAGCACTTATTTAGCATTTGTCATTGTGGCACTTAGTATTGGCGTGGCATACGAAACACGCATTTTGTCACAAAACATTGTTCATCATTTGACATTATTCTACTATAAACGCTCATGTTTTGTTGTGCTTGATCACATATTAATCCTTTTACTGTCAATCCAATCCGTTCCGCTGCTTCTATGTTCTCCAGAACTAAGGGTGCCAATTTTTGAATGCCCATTGCTTTGCCAGCAAAGTAAAAGCTAAACACGTATTTCCATGGGTCGATTAGTCCGCGAATCATGAAGACTAATGAAGATGTTGCGACTTCATGAATTCTTTTTTCCGTAACCGTAATCCTCGAAACCGTTTATTTGGTCGTATGCTGCGTTCTATTTCAATTCCTTCCTAATTGCTACTTCATCAAATACCAGCGCGCAGTATTTGTGTTCTTCTGGCATATTAGTATTTTCAGCTAGTATATTCTTTTCAATTATACTATTTATACCGGATTCAAGCCGCTTAATGGGGCACCATCGTTACAAATTTTAATGATTCGCGCATAAACACATAGGCTTTTGAGGATATGTAGTTTATGTTCTGTAGAACACGCTTCTGGTTGTCTCGCTTTGGCCAATATATTTATAAATTCCGCCGCATCGTCGCTAACACTTGCGCTTAGTTCCATTTCCGGTTTGTACTTCGTTTTCTCCAGAAGGCTTCATTTTGGCAGAACATATCTCAATTAGGACAAACCACCTCTGTCGGCCTCGCCTCATCGAAAACTGCGGTAACAACAACCTTGTATTTATTACGTCAGATGAGTGAAAGTACTTCCTATTTCAAAATGTAAATTGCATATCCTACAATTAATTGTTAATGTGTTGATTCCGATTTTTAAATTTTCCCACCACTTGTCGGCATCAACAGCATTAAAAGCGGAAAATTTATTACCACCCGGACAATTCTTAGCAATGCACTTAAACTTCATTATTAATATTAATTATTATATTATAATCTCTATATAAATCTCCTAATATACTCTTTATTTAAAACCACCCACTTATATATATATAAAATAAATAAATATTGTTTAATATTTATGTTTTATTTTATTAAAACGTCTGCATTGCGAGAAGGACGTTATATCTTTATGAGTTCCGAACGGAGATTAAACCTAAGTTGCTTAAGTTTCTAACTTTACACGTAGCTTAGCCCTGATGTTTCTAACGTCATCTTCCCATGATACAGTCACATTCTGGTCTACGCTGCAGTTCGTGTACGGAGTGTTGGATGTCCGCTGATGTTGCTTATGTCAGCTTCCCACGATGCAGTCACATTCTAGTCTACTCTGCAGTTCTTGTACGGAGTGTTGACGCTAACTTGCCATGCCTCTGCACGTGTACGGTGTCGAATATCTGCTAGCACTAGGCTAGGCACTAATCAAACACATCGTCAGCTATTTCGGAGTTGCGGGCTTGATCGTGTTAACTCCTCCCTTGCTTAAGTGGTGGCCGTCATCGGACTCCTTTAACTCATCAATGACAAGCTGTGGAATAAGGCTTTGCTGTCTTCTTTATCTCCATTGAATCGTTTTGCACACAGCATAGCAGCAAGCTATGCTAGCGAAGCATGCGATACCGGAGAGCGTCGGGGTTGTCGTTAAGTTTTTCTTTATTTCCCCAATGTCATGCAGATTGTCAATGTTCATTCGGTGTAGGTAAGGCAAGCTCAATATTTCCTGATGGCAGGTGATGTTTTTAAGCGCTGAGGTTACAGTACATGCGGCCTTTTTCACAAAGCAGTTACGGGCTGTTCCGGAAGTTTTTCTCCTTCACCGTAACTGTGTCATCGGTGATAATGATGACTCCGTCGTCGACTACTATCAAGGGCTCGAGGTAGTTTGCCCTGGTGCTGCAATGCGCGACATCTCCTTCCTTACAGAAGGTTGAAATAAGGGTAGTTGCGCAGTTCTCAGTAGCGAATATTTTGTGTTCGCATTCGGCTACGTTGTCGTTGTCAGCAACGTGAATTATCGTTCTTTCATTATAAGGAACCGAAGAAATACAAATTTTCTTACAGACTAGCTTAGGTTTTGGATATTTAATTATAAAGTGTAAAAAATCGTTATTTTGTAAAACTTTTTTCTTATATACTTCTATTATTTCCGCTATGCTAATATTTGAGAATTTCTCCTTGATTATTGTTTTTAAATCGGTATTGTACAGTATGGTTGGGTTTATTACATGGATCTTTGCAAGTGTTATGGAAAGCATTAATTGTTCTATTTCGCTAAATTTGTATTCTGTTCCTACCTAAAATAATTTCGTATAGGTGGCCTGAATCATTTTGAGTGCCTTTGGCATTTCTTAGTAAAATATTAATTCTGTCTGTTAATTCATTAATCTGACTCTGTATTTTGGTATTTATAATCACTTGTTTGTGTTGGGAGTCGATGAATTGTCTGTTTTCAAATTTAATGTCTTCAAAGCCATCAAAATCAGGGGTACCAGCAACCACCTTCAGAATAGTTCCCAAGAAATTTATACTTCTAGCGTATCTGTTGTGAATGGTAATAGTCGTTAAAAGAGTGTTCAAATGCGCCAGGTCCGTGGTATGTCGTAGGTAGCCAGTATCGTTCCAAATAACCGCGTTTCCGTCTATTATTGGGATATATTTTGCATGCGTTGTCAGTTATTTTAGACGTCGTTGTCGTTACAAAGAAAAGCAATGTTAGTATTGTCAATTTTCTTTTCTAGTTTTAGGCAACGAGCGATTTCCAATAGGATGCTATGAAGAGATGGTGCGTTCGAGATTTGCACCACATAGTTGTTCAAAAGAAGTGACTTAATGGTTTCAGACTTTAATGATGGTTCATTATCGCAAAATAGTGTTCTTGTATTTGGATAAATATTTATTAACTGGATAATTCTTGTCTTTACATCCAAAATTGTCTTTTTTTCCCCTTTATATTTAATTTTTCTGTTATTATTAGAACAATTCCAATTAAATTGTATATACAAAAATTAACAAAAGGACTTAAATAATAAGTGGAGATATATTATAGTGTATTAAAATAATTTATTACGGAGGTCGGCAGGGTGCGATCTCCCATTCTGCGTCGTTTTAGAAGGCGCCTTGCTAGTTTATTTGGATAATTTTTATTCCTGCTATTTAAAAGCCAATGCAATTTACCAATCCTCTGTCTTAAGGATTTCGTGATACTTGAAAAATGCGTCTTGAACGTTAGCTGCCTATCTAAATACACACCCAGGTATTTGTAACCTGAATGGTGTTCCAGCAGCTAGTTTCCAATGAAAACTATCGGACAGAAATCCGGCCACAAGGCGTGCTTTGGCATATTTGTTTTTGTTAATGCAAATGTTCCAACGTCGTGTCCAGTTTTCAAAAATATGCAGGTATTGCTGCAGTGTCGCGGGTGCGACAAAACTGTCTCCTAAGTCTCCTCTTAATAAGCAGCAGTGCTCCAACAGTGGTGGATTTAAGGGGGCTGCGATGTGATCTCGGCCAAATGCAGCTAAGTCAGTTCCAGGTGGCAGCAGTCGTCCTTATATTGTTTTGATTTTCGGAGTGGAATCAAAATCAACAACAAGGGGAAGATTATGAGAGGAGAGTTGATACTCAGTCCTGGTAGACAACTCGTCCGGATGAGGTGAAGAAATAAATAGCGCTGGGTGTGTGTCTTTGGGCGTACGGGAAATGGGTCGCTTGACCAGTTGCCAAGATTTGAGCTGTTGAGCTTTGCTCAACTTCCTGTAAGCAGCTACCCCTTTTATCTGCTCTAAGGTCACCACAGAATCTGCTTTTGGCGTTAAAGTCTCCACCTATGAAAAACATTCTTCCTAGATTGCTTAAAAAATCTTCGAAGTCTACAGTTGACCGATTAAGATGCGGAGGTAGATATAGTGCAGAGACTATTAACTCGCCCCTACTGGTTGAAATCTGGATGTAAAGAATAGCAGATTTGTTGCTTAATAAGCAGAACCGCTCCTCCTCCAGGCCTGTTGCTGGGATGGTCTGCCTTGTGAATGTTCTAGCCAGGTATAGACATCTGGACTCGAATTTGCAGCCATGTCTCAGTGATGAGCAACACATAAATGTTATAGTCGGTAAGGGACTGCTTAAGCTCCTCAACATTCCCAGAAATTCCATGAGCATTCCACAATCCAAGGCTGAGTGGACGTGGCATCATTTACCGGCATTCACGAAATTGAGGCATAATTGCTCGAGGAACTGATTGGTATCCTTCAGTTCATTAAATATTAATGTAATTGTGTCAACTTTAGCTATTAGCGCTGTTATTGCAGCATCTAACCTGCTAATGCTGTCAGGGGTCTGTGGCGATTGCTGTAGATGCAAAGCTCTGTTGTTAACATTTCAAGATCTCTTCGGAGGATTAATTATATGCACACCAGCACGTAGTGTGTCTGCATATGAGGTGTCTCCCTTGACTATTAATTAAGGGACGTAACTCACTCTTCTCATAGAATCTTCCCTGTTGATGCCACGCGCCGAAATTGATATATTGGGTTTTAGGCTGTTTAATTTCTTTTTGAAAACTCGGCAGTCCTTACTCCAAGAAGCATGTTTCTCACCGCAATTTATGCAGCAAAGGTCCTCCAGAGCCAAACATTGGGTGGTGATATGGATTTGCCCACATTTTCCACAAATCAATTGTCGCAGACAGTAATTTTGGTGTGCCCAAATCCAAAGCATCTATAGCACTGAATGACAGCCAGGTTCTGTTTTGGAATTTCCAACAGGACACGTTGCCTGCCTATATGCTGAATTCTCAGAGCCTCCTTATTGTTTGGCGCTTTGGCAAGGTTGATGAAGAAGAAGTTGTTTGGTACCATCTTTTCAGTGTGTGCTCCATTAACTTTGGTGATTAGCTTGCGGGGGTTGCGATTAAACACTCCGGCGACATTGTGGACTTTAGTATAAAAGGCTTCCTTGATAATAATATGGGGGAGTGGATGCCAGGTTGCGAACAACTACCCTGAAAGCTTTATCCTACTTAAGCTGGTATGTGTAGTGTTTAATGTTACGCTCTTTTAGGTAACGAACCAGAATACGATACGATTCGGAATCCTCAGTATAGACCCTTACAGTATCATTTCTCATAACTTTAAGCGAGAAACTGTTTGGTCCGGAGACCAGAGCCAGCTTCTGTTCCAAAAGCTGAGCATTGCTCACATTACCAATGTTGATAGGGGGTGGTTTTCTAGTCCTGCGAGTGGTCTCAGTATCAATTCCTTCAAGCAAATCATCAGCGTCAAGGACCATTTTCTCGACTTCGGAAAATTTTTCAGTTGTCTCATCCTCATTTCCATCGTCAGATAGCAGAGCAAAGTTATTTGATGATATGCCAGGACTTTTCGGAGAAATAGAAGATTCCACGGTTCCAGCTGCCCCCTTTTTCCACTTATTTACCTTACCGTGACGGTAAAGTTGACTGGGTGGTCTTTTTGACGCAGCCGTCTGCCAGCACACCTGAGCACAAGAAGTCGCAGTTGTGGTACAAATCGGGACCGTGCTAAAAGAAACAGCTGACACCAGGGCAGCGCCAGGCAAAAATTGACTATGCAAATCAACGAACGACCACATTTCAGGTAAGGCGCTTGAATACGTCACTATATACTTGGAGACATTTAACGTTGTCGTTGATGTTGTTGTCGAAGTTGATGTACAGTTGTCATGTAACCATGAGTTATCATTAGGAACCCGCCGCAACTCGGAGTCAGATAGATTTGAGTCATCTCTCTTAGAATTGCTAACACTCGGAACCGAAGGATGGCGCTTAATTTTATCCGTTCTTATTTTTAATTTTATTTTTAACTAAGGTTTTAACAAAAGGAATTTCGTTATTTAATTTATTTTTATTCTTCACTTGACTTTTTTGACACAAATTACAACGAAGAACTGATATAATAGAGTGTACAATTTTTTGTTCAAAAATCATGTTCCTCATTCATTAAAAATCGCGCCAAACCAATACATGTTCCTTTTCCGCTATCTTTCCCACAACAATATCACTACATCAAAATACAATAGGTGCTCAAGTACACAAAATTGAGCAAGACACAGCAAGACGGGGAACAGCACTTGCTTCGATTTCGCAACAGATACCCGTGTTTAAATTTCTGTTTGCCTGGTTACTGTGAGCTGCAATACAATGTTTTCGTATAATAAAAGAAAGAACGCCATCCTACAAATTTGTTGTTTAAATTTATTCTTGCCAACTGAATGTATAATAGTATAATAGTGTTCATAGCAGGGTATATTGATTAATAAAACAAAGAACGATAATTTCAAATTGGCCAAGTCAGTCAACAAAAAATGCGCACTTTAGCAGCAGAATGACGTTGCTACACAGCGACCTGCGCTGCTACTTCGATGTTAATAGCAGACAAATAACATAAGCCAATGTCTTCTTAAGATTTGGAAAAAGCTCCAAAAGCTCGTGAGAGAAATAGAAACTCTATATGAATTAATACTCTTTGTCTTAGATGATCCGAACCAAAGAGTATTAATCCATATAGAGTTCCCATTTCTCTCACGAGCTTTTGGAGCTTTTTCCAAATCTTAAGAAGACATTGGCTTATGTTATTTGTCTGCTATTAACATCGAAGTAGCAGCGCAGGTCGCTGTGTAGCAAACTCATGGTGCTAACTACTGAACTAAAGTAATCAGGCAAACAGAAATTTTAGAAGGTGGGTGCCTGTTGTGAAATCGAAGCAAGCGCTGTTTCCCCTTCTTGGTATGTCTTCCTACATTTTGTGTTCTTAGCACGAATTAGCATGAAAAGGAATTTCTGTATATCACCTTTGTTTTGTTTGTTTTGATTGCCGTCACCCATTTTTATTTTGATTGTATTGATATTGTTGTGGGAATGATATGATAGCGAAAAAGGAACATGTATAGGTTTGGCGCGATTTTTTTATGAATGAGGAACATGATTTTTGTTATTGCAATTCCCACCACAATAAATAATTATAATAATAACGAATAAATTATTCGTTCGGGCTGTTAGAAATAAAGAAACAAATGACTCAATAAATAAGTAAAATTGATTTAAAATGCATATTTTGCGCTAGGTATGTCCAAAAATCCAAGTTGAATACAGCTAATTCTACGTTGACTACCAGATAAACAGATAAAACAGCAAGCAACTGCAACTGTCCCATGTGAAAACGATATCAAACCACCTGCGCTACTGCGAATACAGACAAACAATACATTTTGCCTTTGACCGCTGAACAACAAAGCGTGTGACATTTGTTTTTTCCTTATTTGCCGAACATAAGGGAAGGCAAAGATAAAAATTATTCCTGCGTTAATGAATATGTATTCTTTATGCGTGCACGCAAATTTGAAGTCAACAACGAAACACGCGCTCGGGGCCTGACAAGCGAAAATTGACTTGTAGGCTACGATGTTAAGTGCGGGGGGCGCGTGCGGGAATAAAAATTCCTCTTTTTTGCTATGCTCCCGCAACAAGAAAGTCTACACCATTTGTTTTTTTCTTTATTGCCGATCACAACGAAAGAAGAGGAAAGAACACTACACAAAGTAAGGGTGACGAAATTTGCTTTGCGCGATTAAGACTCCAACTTTGTGGACTGTGCGTATTTCTCGTACTGACTGTACGCCAAATCTTGAAAGCATATATATAAAGCATATAAAGCATAACAAAAGTTCAAATTATGGGGATATTCGAGTTATGGAAGACATATTATATTGATTTTTCACTATAAACGTACTCAATTCAAGTCATGGAGATATTCGACTTATAAAAGTTCGACCTATGGAAATTCGACTGTAGTGTGAAATTTCACTTGGGTTTCTTTGGCTGTTCAATAAATGCGCATTCACTGTACTTACTCTTGAAATGAATTTTGTTTTCTGCCACAACTGAAAATTGTCTTCAAGAAGTTGAAGTCAAAAATCAAAACTTGCCATTGTGTGGGTGACCTTGTGGTGTAGGTATAGTGCGTGTATAAGATTGTATTTGTTTCTTATTGTGTGTATCACCCGGAATATTTTTGTACGATTTTGCTTTGTGATCATGCCTACTTTTTTTGCTGGACTCCTGGTATTTTCATTTCGTTCATATAAAAGAATATAGGCGAAATACAAGGCAGCCCTTGCTGATATGGGCTCGATTTGGTTTGTAGTTTAAAATTAAAGAAAAATCCTCCAAACCTGTTTAATATTCTCGAACACCTTGCAAAAAAGAAATTTAAAAAAATCAAAGAAAGAAGGCAGTGTTTAAAGACTTTTGTTTTTATTACGTCTTTCTTGTGTTTTTGTAATTTACTTATCATTAAATATTTTTCCCTTTTACGGCAGTTCGACGTCGGTCCATTTGCAAACCCAAGCAAACCAACAGCAACATGTTACGCTGCATACGTTGAAAAGCCAACAATACTGTTGATGTACAGAATCAGTGTCCGATTCTAATCGTGCCTGACAAGTCTCTCCTGCCTTTTTAAGGGAGAAATGTAACCTCTATATGAATGAATACTCTTTGGCCTGACTTTTGGAAAATAGTCTAAAAAACTTAAGAGAGAAATGTGAGCTCTATATGAATAAGTTCTCTCTGAGCGCGATCGTTCAAGAAGAGAGAGAGAGAGAGAGCCAATTTGTACCTCACTCATCGCTGATCTTGCATATCAATTGGCATGCATGTCGCTGAGGTTTTGATTTTATATCATTTATTTTATATTATATACGATATGTGCCTCAATTATGAATTATAATATGCTTCCAAAAATGAAACTGCTCATATATATATGTTGTTCGATTCGCACAGGCTTTCATATAAAATATAAATTATAATTTAAATAACAAATCTATAGGAAGGTGAGCTATAATTTGCATTTTCGAACATAATAATACTTGGTTGTAAGTCACAACCGGACAGACGCCTTGCCTTAATGTGAAGGTGGAGTGAACTGATTTCTCAGAGTTTATGGCTCTGATTCTACTCCAGCGCCTGGCCCATGAGTAGAATCTATCCAGGTAGCTACAATTTCTCCGCAGCTTCGTTCAGAGAGGCAGAGATGAAGATGATTGCCGTATCGTCCGCGTAAGTAGCAATAATCGAATGCTCATCTATAGTTGGCAGCATATCAGAAGTATATAAAGAGTAGAGGACCGGAGCTAAGACACTACCCTGCGGTACACCGGCTCTCATGTTCCTGATGGTGGAAGTTTTGTCTCCTACCGCCGAGAGCTTCGCATTATTAGAAACTGTTTTCCAAGCAGGAGTACTTTTAATTAATGCGAAAGTTATTTGATCCATACCCTATCGAATGTTTGTTTGAAATCTAAGAAGACTGCAGAGGAATACTGTCATCTCAAACCCAGTAAGTATATGATTAACGACTCTATGCAGTTGTTCGTGCGTGCCCTGCTGCGATCAAAACCTGCCTCATCATTCCCATATTAAAACCAAAAGCAAACAAAACCGAAATAAATCATACCGACCCATCTCCTTAAACTGCTGCCTAGACAAACAAACATTAGACAAAATCATCTCCAACAGAGTATGGTGGTTCTTAACCAAAAACAATCTGCTTCATCCCAACCAATTCGGATTTAAACGCGGCAAATCGGTTGCAGATAGTCTGCTTTTCCCAGACCTTCTCAGAACCCGATCGTTATCTGCCAAAAACACACCTCTCTCATCACTCTTGACTTCTCAAGGGCGTTCGATAGACTCGGTGGTCACACCATCATAGACCAATTACTCTACAGGAAGATTGGGCCAAAAATTATCAACTACACACAACACTTTATCTCAAAAAGGAAAATCACAGTACGAGTTGGGAATCAAACCTCTAAGACGTACCCCCTTGAAAACGGCATCCCACAGGTTTTACCAATATCCGTCATACTGTTTCTTATAACCTATAACAAATTAGCCACTATAATTAGCTTACACAAAGAAATCCACTTCAGTGCGTTTGCAGACGACTTCTTTATAATTATCAATTTCAATAGAAACAAAAATATTAGCTACAACTTGGACTCCCTTTTCCAAAACATACAAAGCTGGTGTGCCTATTAGGGTGCACCCCTATCATTGCAAAAATGCCAACACCTACATATATGCCGCAAACACAATTGCATGTGCAACATCTCATGGAACAACAAGCAAATCCCGACAACCTACGCAGTGAAAATCCTCGGCCTAACCATTAACAACAAGTACAAGTGGGACACACACATCAAAACACTTATACCTGCCTTAAATCAAAAACTCAATATAATAAAATGCTTGGCCAGCAAGTAATTCAACTGCAACACACACAAACTCTTAAGCAAAACCAAAGCCATATTAATCCCAAAAATTGATTATGCCCGATTCATATATGGGCACATGCCAAAATCTACTCTTAATAAACTAAAACCCACACTTAATGCGGCAATCCGGATTTCTTTAGGAGCACTTCGCTCCACATCCATCAACAACATGCTATACGAAACTAACACACCTACAATCGAAACAAAAACAGACTACATCCTATCTAAAATGTATAAGACACTACTAAACTCCACAGGCACGCCTATTAAGAAATACATAAAACAACACTCACCACATAAAACTCCTCAACTCACAACGGACATAGCAAGAATAATAAATACTTGCAAGAACAACAACATACCATATCCCCCCAACAACCACTAGACACTAAACCCGCCTGGCTTCTTGCCGATTCCCTAATAAACACCTCACTCTGAATCTACCAGAAAACTATTACCCCCCCCCCCCCCACAAACTACACACAACACTTCCGCCGAATTAAATCAAACCTTAAGAACCACACCTTCATCTATACCGATGGATCATTCCAAAATAATATTGCAACCTACGCCATCACAACCGAAACAACCATACTCCAATATGACATTACACCACACTACTCCTCAATCTTCTCCGCAGAAGCAATAGCCATTCTCGAAGCAATAAAACTTATTATAAAAAAGAAAACCAAAACTTCGTTATTTGCATCGACTCACCCTCGGCAATAGACGAAATTTCTAGCATCAACAATCACAATACGCAGCCCTACACCATAAGATCCTTCCTCATAAACGCCGCCCCAAGAATTAAAATTCCATGGGTCCTAGACCACTCTAATATAAAAGGCAACGAGCTGGTAGACAAAACAGCCAAAGCCACCCTAAACATGCCCATTATCCTAACCAAAAACACCAACCCAACAGATATTAACAAATATCTACGAAGTAATTTATCAGACAACCTCAAAAACAACATTACCAAATGCAATAAATGGTACCAAGCCATCAACACAAACTCCCTACATAGAGATGACTACTCAAAGAAACTAACACAACTAAAAGTCAACCGAAACGACAAAATCAAAATCCTTAGACTCAAATTAGGACACACCAAACTCACTCACCTACACTACAACGACCCCAATGAAACACCTCATTGCCCCAACTGCCATTCAACCTCAAACACCGACTTAGATCACATACTAACATCATGCCCTGCAACCACAAGATCCAAAAATAGGATCTTCCAAAATAAAAATCCCAAAACCGCACTCACAAATCCCACAGAAGAAAACATTATCGAAATCATAACATATCTAAAAGAAATAAACATATATCACAAAATTTAAGCCAAACGACATGTAGATATGTAAATTCTAATATTGTACCATAGTATATAAGCTAGCCTTCAGTTCCACTCTATACTTTGAGGAGTAAAGACGTGTCACTTTATACGTGCTAAAATCGATAGTAATTTACGACAACAAAACCATAACAGTAAACGCAATAAACAAACAAGTGCATAAAGAAGAATTAAAATAAAACGATACCAACAACCATACATAAGAACAGTTACAACAGTTAAACGACAGGCATTCGGCCTCAAAACAACAAAAACAATGTCTGATCCACCAGACAAAAACACAAACAACAACAACAACCAGCTCAAATTATCAATCGATAACAGTAAACTTCTCAAAAATGATTCAAACTGTCCCAAATACCTGATTATAAGTAGAAGCAACAGCAACGACACTTTGTCTAACGTCTCGCCCTTCCTCCTTAAGAAAGTCAACGATAATGTGTGCAACTGCGAAGTTGACGAACGTAAGCCACTGCGTAACGGAAATATTCTTATCAAAACAAAAAATGTAGCACAAGCCAAAAAACTTATTAAATTCACCTTTCTCACCAACGAAATTCAAGTCGAAGTAACAGAGCACTGCTCACTCAACAGCTCCAAAGATGTTATTTACTGCAACAACCTTGAGGGACTTTCCTGAAGATGAAATTGCTAACGAGCTCAAAACCGAAATGTTACTGAGTGCAAAAAAATTTAAAGAAAAGATAATAATAACACTTTAAAGGAAACTGGACTTTATATAATCACTTTCGCCTATCCAAACTTATCATCCGACATCAGCATTGGCTACCAAAAAGTTCTCGTACTACCACACATTCCTTTACCTCTCAGATGCAATAACTGCGGCAGATTTGGACACCCAACTAAAGCCTGCAAAAGTGTTAAACTCTGCCTAAACTGCAACCTACCGGACTACGTCGACCTAGAAGCAATGGAACCATGCACCAACCTTCATTGTTGCATTAATTGAAGAGAAAACGACGTCCACAATTACCACCACAACCCTCGTGATCGTCAATGCCCTACCTTTATCAAGCATTAAGAGATTCAAGCCAACAGGGTCCTCGAAAAAACTGACATAAAATTTGCGCAAAAAATATACCATGATCGCCACCAACTATCCTTTACTGCAATTGCCCGATCTTCCCAGACAACAACAAACACTAACCATAACAATACTCCAATCCAACGTCAAATAAAAAACTACGCTGACATCGATACGCTGCCTTCTACCAACATCACCAGCGAGCAACCCCCCATTACCCCACATCATCCAGAGCCAATCATTGATGATACTTAAAATAAAGAACCACTACTACTACTACTACTACTACAATGTGGCGCTTTGGCGCATATTTTCATTTCCCATCCATGAACGGCACCCATTGGTGCTTCATTTGGCAGTTCATTTTGAAAATGGACAACGTATCTATTTTACGGCTAATAACGTTAGTCAAAGAGCAGCAGCGCCACCACATACAACTCGTTTTCTCGCGGAATGCATCGAAAAGCGAAGTAATCAAGGAAATCGTGTCGTCGTGTGAATTTGTAATTAACGGATGCATTTCCACGTATTTACACCGTTCATCCCAACAATGCTGAGTGCTTTTACTTGCGTTTGTTTTTGGTAAATGTTCGTGGTCCCACAGGATTTTAACAATTGAGAACAGCTGATGGCCATTTATGTGCGACATATCCTAAAGCATGTCAACGATTGCATTTGTTGGAAGTTTCAGCTCTCGACATCGAATACGGGTATTATTTTCAATCATAATTGCAACATGTTTTCCAGCGAATCCGATTGAATTATGGACAAATTACCGAGTTCATATGGCGGAAGTTATTTTGCATCGAGTGCATCGTATCAATGCTAATCCCGAAATGGAAATTACAACAAAAATTTATAATGAAGCATTGATTATGATTTAAGATATTTGACGATAGGAAATAAAGCTTTAACTCAAGTAGGCATGAGATCGCCTGATCATTCGATGCACGATATATTCAACCAAGAATTGCAGCGTGAACAACTATTTGATCGTAATTTCATTTGTACAATCAAATATTCCAATGTTGAGTGTAGTTGTATGTTGAGTGAGTATGGAATTGAAGCAACTTTATTGGATGGCGGCCCAACAGCTCATTCTGCACTTAAATTGCCGTTAAATATGAAAGTTAATGAAACGCCAACTTGAAATATTCCAAAGACATCTAGAATGGCAAAAATTTTTCAACAGAGTTTCATTATTTTATGGGATGAGTGTACCATCAAAGAGTATTCATTCATATAGAGGTTACATTTCTCTAACGAGCTTTTTGAGCTTTCTTCAAATAATAAGAAGACATTGGTTTTGTTATTTGTCTGCTATTAACATCGAAGTAGCAGCACAGGACGCAGTTTAGCAACGTCATTCTGCTAATTACTGAACGCGAATTCTTGGCACAAATTAGCGTGAAAGAAATTTCTGTATGTCGCCTTTGTTTTGTTTGTTTTGATTGCCGTCACCCATTTTTATTTTGATTGTATTGATATTGTTGTGGGAATGATATGATAGCGAAAAAGGAACATGTATAGGTTTGACGCGATTTTTTTATGAATGAGGAACATGATTTTTGTTATTTCAATTCCCACCACCTACTTGTATTGGTTTTGGTGAGCCTTTTAGGGAATAAATAATTATAATAATAACGAATATATTATTCGTTCGGGCTGTTAGAAATAAAGAAATAAATAAGTAAAATTGATTTAAAATGTATATTTTGCGCTAGGTATGTCCAAAAATCCAAGTTGAATACAGCTAATTCTACCTTTACTACCAGCTAAACAGATAAAACAGCAAGCAACTGCAAGTGTCCCATGTGAAAAAGATATCAAACCAGCTGCGCTACTGCGAATACAGACAAACAATACATTTTGCCTTTGACCGCTGAACAACAAAGCGTGTGACATTTGTTTTTTCCTTATTTGCCGAACATAAGGGAAGGCAAAGATAAAAATTATTCCTGCGTTAATGAATATGTATTCTTTATGCGTGCACGCAAATTTGAAGTCAACAACGAAACACGCGCTCGGGGCCTGACAAGCGAAAATTGACTTGTAGGCTACGATGTTAAGTGCGGGGGGCGCGTGCGGGAATAAAAATTCCTCTTTTTTGCTATGCTCCCGCAACAAGAAAGTCTACACCATTTGTTTTTTTCTTCATTGCCGATCACAACGAAAGAAGAGGAAAGAACACAACACAAGTAAGGGTGACGAAATGTGCTTTGAGCGATTGAGACTCGAACTTTGCGGACTGTGCGTATTTCTCGTACTGACTGTACGCCAAATCTTGAAAGCATATATATAAAGCATATAAAGCATAACAAAAGTTCAAATTATGGGGATATTCGAGTTATGGAAGACATATTATATTGATTTTTCACTATAAACGTACTCAATTCAAGTCATGGAGATATTCGACTTATAAAAGTTCGACCTATGGAAATTCGACTGTAGTTAGAAATTTCACTTGGGTTTCTTTGGCTGTTCAATAAATGCGCATTCACTGTACTTACTCTTGAAATGGATTTTGTTTTCTGCCACAACCGAAAATTGTCTTCAAGAAGTTGAAGTCAAAAATCAAAACTTGCCATTGTGTGGGTGACCTTGTTGTGTAGGTATAGTGCGTGTATCAGATTGTATTGGTTTCTCATTGTGTATATCACTCGGAATATTTTTGTATGATTTTGCTTTGTGGTCATGCCCTTTTTTTGCTAGCCCCCTGGTATTTTCATTTCGTTCATATAAAAGAATATAGGCGAAATACAAGGCAGCCCTTGCTGATATGGGCTCGATTTGGTTTGTAGTTTAAAATTAAAGAAAAATCCTAAAAACCTGTTTAATATTCTCGAACACCTTGCAAAAAAGAACTTTAAAAAAATCAAAGAAAGAAGACAGTGTCTCTGATTTTTGTTTTTATTACGTCTTTCTTGTGTTTTTGTAATTTACTTATCATTGAATATTTTCCGGCAGTCCGTCCATTTGCTTATTTAGCTTAAGCAAACCAACAGAATATTTTACTCCACATAGTTGAATAGATAAGAAATCTGTACAACTGCTAAAAATTTAACATAAGCCAATCGTTTCTCAAAAGTCTCTCCGGCAATTTTTGAAGGGAGAAATGTGAACTCTATATGAATAAGTTCTCTCTAGTACCATGGCTCAAAAAAATCGTTGGAAGCCTTGGATCGAACAATGAAAGATCTACGAGGAAATCAAGAATTGTTTGGTGGTGCCCTGGTAACTTTAGTTGGTGACTTTAGACAAATATTGCCAGTTATTCCTCGATCGTTTTTTTTTTTTTCTTAAAAGAAGAGTACATTGTCTATTATAGAAAAATAAATCGACTATTGTACAGATTAATATTTAGGACAAGTGGGTGAATTTCAATTTAACAATCAGTTTGTAAAGTCGTGTTGTGACTGGAATTTAACAATACATGTATTTTAACAATAAATAATCAATTAAAGATAACACCAATTAACAATGAGTAAGTAATGTAATGAAGTAATGTGTTATGTGATGTCCACTGGTCTCACCCTTTTTAGCCTACGTTGCCGAGTTAGTTCATCTAATGGTAATGTATTCACACCATCGTTCGAATGCTGGGAAAGTTTGGTTTGGTATTTTCTGCTTAAATTGATTATTTCCTCATCTACTGTCGCAATTCTTAGGTCTCGATGAAGGTCCGTGTTGGTGTTATACCATTGAGCTTTTGTGATGGTGCGAATAATTTTTGATTGTTGCCTCTGGATTAACTTTATATTTGATTTTTTGGCAACTCCCCATATTTCGGCTCCATATGACCAAATTGGTTTAATAATTGTCTTATAGATTAGGAGCTTGTTTTCAAGTGAGATGTTTGCATTTGGTTTGAGCAGCCAGTTCAGTTGTCTTACTTTCATTTTGATTTGGTCACGCTTTTTATGTATATGGTGTTTCCAGTTTAGTTTACTGTCAATATATATATATCGTCTCCGTCAATATTTATATGGATTGGTGTGAATCTAGTCTTAGTAGTGTATATAACTTGTACTGTTTTGTTTTTGTTTATTTTAATATGCCACTTTCTAAGCCAGTCAAGTGTTTTATTAAAGTCTACTTGCAACATGGATGTTGCAGTATTTATCATATGAGCACTCCTATGAGCACTTAGGAGTATTGTGTCATCGGCGAAAGTTGCAATTATCGACGAATTGTGAGTGGGATATGGTATGTCTGCTGTGTATAGGGTATATAATAGAGGTCCTAGCACACTTCCCTGTGGAACTCCTGAATTTATTTCTCTAAGGGTTAAATATACGTCTGAGTATTTAACTAAGAAGTATCTACCTGTGATATATGATGTTAATAGATGTGCTATGTTTTGAGGGAATATATTGTTAAGTTTCCCTTTGAGTCCTTTATGCCAAACCTTGTCAAAAGCTTTTTCCACGTCCAAGAAGAGTTCAACTCGTCATTTAGAATTTTGTTCGTAACTCTGTGCACTTGTTGTATCGTTGAGTGACTTCTTCGGAAACCAAATTGGTGATTTGGAATGATGTGCCTGCGTTCTAGTAGTGGCAATAGTCTACTTCTTAATATCTTTTCGATGATTTTTGAGATTACAGGGAGTAGACTGATTGGTCTATAACACTCTGCTTTTGATGCGTCTTTGCCTGGTTTCGGGATCGCAATAATCTCAGCTACTTTCCAGACTCTCGGAAAATAGTTTAGTCTGAACATAGCGTTAAAGATGTTTCTTATATATTCTATAGCTTTTACAGGTAGTTCTCTCAGGAGTTTCCCATTTATTTTGTCATATCCAGGGGACTTTTTTTCCTTTATGTCATTATTAATGCATTTTCTTATTTCTCCTATGGTGGTCTTTTCATATTTTATATGTTCTGAACCTCTGCTAATATCTGTGTTCAGCTGTGGATCATCTGAGTTGGTGGCGACTTCTGTAAAAACCCTTTCGAAATAGTCCGCTAATACTTTAGCTTTGTCGAAGTTCGTCTTTGCCCATAACCCGTTTTCCATTTTTAGAGGAGCCTGATGATTACTTTTATTTGTCCATCCTTTAGTAGCTTTCCATAAAGAGTAGTCCGTTTGACTCGTGGGTGTTAAGCTCTTGAGATATGATGTTAATTGTTTGTTTTTTAATACCTGAATCATTTTTTAACCTCTTTAGTTGCCTTGTTGCACTGTCTTTTTGTGTCAGGAGATCTTGTGGTTGACCAGGTTTTCCGTAGTTTACATTTTTTATTTAATAGTCGTCGTAGTTGAGGTTGTGTGTAGAATGTCCAATTTTGCTGCTTCTTTTTTGGTGTCGATTGTATGACTGCTTTCATAATGGTGTCATTCAGAAATACTATTGCTGACTCGATGTCCTCATATGATTTAAGAGGGATGTCGGTCATTAAATTAATGTCAATGTATTCCTTATAAGTATGCCAGTCAGTTCTGTTGTTGTACAGAAGTCTGTTTGCATGTGTAGGCGTGATGTGCGAGTCATATATTAATTCTATAGGGTTGTGGTCTGACGAGAGTTCGAATCGTGATAAGATTTTACATTTCCGAATGTCCAGGTTCTTTGTTATGAAAAAATCTATCAAGTCAGGTGTTTTATTAATGTCTGTTGGCCAATATGTTGGTTCGCCTGTACTCAAGTGTTTAGAGTTTGTGAGCTCCATAGCGCTGAGGAAATTTTTGCCTTTTTTGTTCGTTAGCCTCGATCCCCACATAGTGTGTTGCGCGTTGTAATCACCGGCTGCAATGAAGCGTTGTCCAAGAGGGTTGAGGAAGTTCTTATATTCTGTGTCTGTAATATAATGCTTTGGTGGGCTATATACAGCAGATATTATGAGTGGTCCTACAAGATCATTAATTTGAATGTTCGTCGCTTGTATGTAGTTATGCTGATATGGCTCAAGCTCGTCGTGCTTTATGCACTGCTTAATAATTATGGCTGTTCCACCGTGCGCTGTGCCATCGGGGTGGTTTGTGGTATACACTTTTTACCCTCTAACTTGTATGAAGTGTTTGTTTGTGCAATGTGTCTCCGAGAATAGGGCTATGTCAATGCTGTTGTCATGAAGAAGTATTTGTAGTTCGTCAATATGGGTTTTCAGTCCGTTTGCATTCCAAGTTATGATCCTTAATTTAGTTTCCATTTTGTTTGTCCATCTTCGATATGAGAATTGTTATGACGTTTATCATATTTGTGACTTGTTGAAACAATTATTTCATTAGGTCTTTCATCTCAGTAATATCAGTTTTTATGTCAAAGGGTCTACTTATGTATGCATTGGTTGGATTTGTGAGTTGTTCCTTCTTATTCTTTTCGCCATTATTGGTGTCATTCTTATCATTAGCAATTTGACAATTTGAGCATTGCCATATTATGCGTTTATGGTGTGGGGGCTCAAAAATGATTTTTGTGCAGAGCAGTGTGGTTTTGTTATAAATATCTTTGTTGTTTTTATTGTTTTTCAATTCAATGAAGAATAATGGAAGCGGTTTGTTCGTGACTTTTTGTTGTACATTATGGATGTTTATGACTTCATGCCCTAGGTCGAGAAGTTCATTTTTTATTTCATTAATGTCAGTGGCGTAGCGCATATTCCTGTGCACTACTTTAAATCTACGTTCTTCCTTCGGTTTGAATGTGTAGTATTTCGTTCTGTGCTCTTGCAGCATCTTAATAACTGTGGAGTAACTGGTAGAATCTTTTGTTTGTATTCGCACCTCATTATTCTGCAGCGTTTTTAAAATGTAATTATAATTAATTAAATTTTTTAGAGCATTGCTAAGAACGCTAATTTGTTCGACGTCTTGAACATATATTGGTGGTGGCTTAACCGATTTGATATTTTTTGTGCTGGCAAATTTGTTGCATCGGAAACACTTTCCGCACCACTGTTCGCTTGATTGTCATTGTCAAAGAGTATTAATCCATATAGAGTTCCCATTTCTCTCACGAGCTTTTGGAGCTTTTTCCAAATCTTAAGAAGACATTGGCTTATGTTATTTGTCTGCTATTAACATCGAAGTAGCAGCGCAGGTCGCTGTGTAGCAAACTCATGGTGCTAACTACTGAACTAAAGTAATCAGGCAAACAGAAATTTTAGAAGGTGGGTGCCTGTTGTGAAATCGAAGCAAGCGCTGTTTCCCCTTCTTGGTGTGTCTTCCTACATTTTGTGTTCTTAGCACGAATTAGCATGAAAAGGAATTTCTGTATATCACCTTTGTTTTGTTTGTTTTGATTGCCGTCACCCATTTTTATTTTGATTGTATTGATATTGTTGTGGGAATGATATGATAGCGAAAAAGGAACATGTATAGGTTTGGCGCGATTTTTTTATGAATGAGGAACATGATTTTTGTTATTGCAATTCCCACCACAATAAATAATTATAATAATAACGAATAAATTATTCGTTCGGGCTGTTAGAAATAAAGAAACAAATGACTCAATAAATAAGTAAAATTGATTTAAAATGCATATTTTGCGCTAGGTATGTCCAAAAATCCAAGTTGAATACAGCTAATTCTACGTTGACTACCAGATAAACAGATAAAACAGCAAGCAACTGCAACTGTCCCATGTGAAAACGATATCAAACCACCTGCGCTACTGCGAATACAGGAAAGAAATAAATAAATTTTGCCTTCGCCCAACAACAACGTGTGACATTTGTTTTTTCCTTATTTGCCGAACATAAGGGAAGACAAAGAAACGAGATATTCCTGCGCGAATGAATATGTATACTTTTTGCGTGCACGCAAATTTGAAGTCAACAACGAAACGCGCTCGGGGCCTGACAAGCGAAGATTGACTTGTTGGTTACGATGTGAAGTGGGGCGCGTGCGGGAATAAAAATTCCTCCTTTTTCCTACGCTCACGCAACAACAAAGTCTAGACCATTTGTCTCTTTCTTCATTGACGATCGAGGAAAGAACACAACACAAAGTAAGGGTGACGAAATTTGCTTTGCGCGACTGAGACTAGAACTTCGCGGACTGTGCGTATTGCTCGTACAGTCAACTGCCAAATCTTGAATCACCATAATGCATAACAAAATTTCAAATTATGGGGATATTCCAGTTATGGAAGACATATTATATTGATTTTTCACGATAAACGTACTCAATTCGAGTCATGGAGATATTCGGCTTATACAAGTTCGACCTATGGAAATTCGACGATAGTTAAAAATTTCACTTGGGTTTCTATGACTTTTCAATAAATGCGCATTCACGCATACTTGCAAGAGCAAGTACACTCTTGAAATGGATTTCATTTTCTGCCACAACCGAAAATTGTCTTCAAGAAGTTGAAGTCAAAAATCAAAACTTGCCATTGTGTGGGTGACCTTGTTGTGTAGGTGTGGTACGTGTATGGGATTGTGTTGGTTTTTATTGTCTCCTTTGCGTGCGAAATGTGAAAAGTTTGAGTGTGTTGTGTAAGTATAGTGTGTGTATAAGGTTGTGTTGGTCTTCTTTTTCTACCTTGCGTACAAAGTGTGATAATTTTGAGTGTGTTATGTAGGTATAGTGCGTGTATAAGATTGTATTGGTTTCTTATTGTGTATAGCACTGGGAATATTTTTGTACGATTTTGCTTTGTGATCATGCCTACTTTTTTTGCTGGCCGCCTGGTATTTTCATTTCGTTCATATAAATGAATATAGGCAAAATACAAGGCAGCCATGGCTCGATTTCGTTTGTTAAAGAACGATTTCATAAATTAAAGAAAATGCCACACAATTTGCCTAATATTCTCGAACACCTTGCAAATAAAAACCTTTGAAAAAAAAAATCAAAGAAAGAAGACAGTGTCTCTGATTTTTGTTTTTATTATGTCTTTCTTGTGTTTTTATAATTTTGTTATCATTCAATATTTTCCCCTTTTACGGCAGTCCGTCCATTTGCTTGTTTACCTTAAACAAACCAACAGAATATTTTACCCCACATGGTTGAACAGACAAGAAATCTGTACAACTGCTTAAAATTTAACATAAGCCAATTGTTTCTTAAAAGTCTCTCCGGCCATTTTTTTAAGGGAGAAATGGGAACTCTATATGAATAAGTTCTCTCTGCTCCGAACAATGATTATATTCCACAAATTTTTCAATTATGTAATTTTGACATTCACAGGGACTTGCAGATTTCCACAGTGGCTGAAGAAATAACTAATTTAAGCCGAAGATACCAAACAAAAATAAGCCAACATACTAACAACAAGGTGAATACACTGCCTCTGCGCGAGCAAAGACGTAGACTGCGCCGGTCAAGGCATGTCGACCTTATCTAAAATAAAACATAAATCATTGTAGCAATAGTATAAGCAGGCGTTTATATGTATATATTTAGCATTAGAAGTACTCCATGATTATCACAACAAAAATTATTCTAAAGCAACTTGTATATACATATATACATTGTGAAAACGTAGTACTAAGAGTCCAAATTGTGTTGACAGGTACATTTCAAGGCGAAATAAAAAAAATATATTAAAAAAAATATGCAGCAAATCATGTTGTTGTCTATTTTACAGCGTTTTAGCAGTGAACAAAAAAACAGCTGATAAAAACCTGTAAAAAATGGCATTTTAACATTAACTGTGATATGACCTACCGAGGAGCTATTACAAAACTGGCAGAAACATATTTTTAAAAGAGCTTTTTAATAGGTAGTAAATAGGTGAAGAGCTTTACCTAATATGTTTGTAAAAGAAACAGCTTATTTTATTTGTTGTTAAGTTGCTGAGAATACCGGTCTAAATATTTATAAACAGCTCATGAGCTTGCTTTTGTCATTCATTGCAAATTTCTGGTGAGGACAAATGTCAGTTTTTTTGTCTTTTGTAACATACGGACTCCGATACCGTTTCAACGAACACCATGGAAATTGGTGCATATATTGATGTCATTATGAACAATGTTTGTATGTAAAGTTTGATGTGACAGGCAGCCGGGAACGTCGAAAATTTACTGTCGATATTCTTCGTCTGTTGCTCAACAACCACCTCGGCTGCTGGTAGCGTAGCAGCTGTGTGACTGGGATTCAACCAACTTTTACGTGGTTGGTCAACTTGCTCACCAGATTTGGTTTCAGCTGATCCACTTGGCATTTACAGATTCTGTGGTCATCAAGGCGAACTTCGTAATAAACGTCAATCCTCGTCAATTTACAATCCTCCCGAACTTCCGCTATCCTTATCCAAATAATCTCGAACAGCCAGTCTCTCTACTGGAGCAAACGATTTTTCTAGGTGGGCCAAATGTAGCAAAAATGTCTCGATATTTATCAATTGTTGTTTGTGTTGTCATATTAGGTACTACGTGTACTTCAGGTCATTTAGTAAAAGCGTCAACCATTACGAACAAATACTTTCTCTAATATGATCCAGCGGATTCAATTTGTACTCACTCAGAAGGTTTTGTAGCCAACTTCCACATTTGCGAAGGTATTTTAACAGTATTTAACAGGACCCGAAACTTGGCATGCGCTACAATTTAACACCATATCTCATTAGGTGCCACCAGCAATAAGCTCTTGCTACTGTTTTCATTTTGGTTACACAAAAATGCGCAGTGTGTATCTCATTTAATATAGTCAAAGGTTTTGGTACATATACTTGTTTACCTTGCAACACGCAGCCGTTGTGTAAACATGAATTCTGTTGTTGGAATTCCAAATCTATCTATACTAGAGATTTTGCAACCATATTTGAGGCTCTGTACCAAAACTTTGATCCTATCATCTTTCTCTGTTGCCTCTCTCAACTCCATCATTGTAACTGGTAGGTTTTCGATCAGCTCTTCTTCAATGATGCCCACTTCTTCGGTATGTGTGTATTCCTCTTTGTTTGGTAGTCTGGACAATCCATCCGCATTTGCATTATTTTTGACTTTGTGCAACGTATTTCATAATCAAAATCTTCAAGGAATATTGCGTAGTGCTGCATCCGCGTTGCTGAGAGTATAGGCAATCCTTTGTTCTTATTGTCCTTAACTAAAACGAACTTTTTGCAGTATAAATATTGATAAAATTTACACACTCCTAAAACTACTGCATACGCCTCCTTGTCTACTTGACTGTAATGTTGCTGTACTTTGCTTAATCTTTGTGATGCGAACTGTAAAGGTCTCTCAATTCCGTTTCCATACTTATGGCTCAAAATAGCGCCAACACCAACCGAAGTAGCATCCACCGCTAAAATTATTGGCACCTTTGGGTTATAATGTGTCAGGGCTATGTTTGTTTGCATTTGATGCCTCAATTCCACAAACGCCTGCTCGCAACTTTAAACTTTACGCCGTCTAACAATAACTGATTCAATATCAATGTCTGCTCAAGTTTTGTACAAACCTGCCATAGTAGTTGATCAGCCCCAAGAATGCCCTTACTTCTTCCTTGTTATTTGGCTTGTTCATGTTTTGCATTGCATCGACTTTCATTTGCAACTTATGAATACTTTCTTTGTCAATTAATTATCCACAATATTCAATAGAATTTCTCATAATTTCACATTTTTCCCTATTAACACGCAAGTTATATTTTTCCAACCGCGTTAATACTTCTTTGAGTCTTTTCACGGTAGTTTCATCGTCCTCGGCTGTGATGTTTATGTCCTCCAAAAACCCCGACATTCTAATGTCTTCAAACACCTGCTCTATTAACCGTTGCCATTTTGCGGGAAAACTGGCTATGCCAAACATTTATCTTGTAGGTTGGTAAAGTCCTCAATGTGTGTTTAGCGTCTTTAAATGACTGTGATCTGGGTGTACCTCCAGTTGAAGTTATGCTTTTGACAAATCTATCTTTGAGAAAATACTTCCCCCGGAGACTTTGATGAACAATGCTTCGATAGAGGGTATAGGATGTTGATCTTCTAACAGTTCCAGATTCAACGTGACCGTATAGTCACCGCATATCGGTACCATTCCATTACGTTTACGAACCACCAGAATTGGTGTCGCCCATTCGCTCCGATCTACTTTCACCAATGAACCATCCGCTACTTGACTGTCCAGTTGTTTTTCCACTGCCTCCCACAGTGGAAATGCTACTCGCGTAGTTTTATAAATTTTGGCTTGACTCCCGGTTTAAGATATAAACGTGCTTGAACGGTTGCTATTTTTCCCGCTACTAAGGAAACACCCATGGAAATTCCCTTTTCAAGACTCCTTCTATAGCAGAAGGCTTACAGTTCGATTTTATACAATTCACATTTTGCTTCACCTGTAGCTGGTTGCTTAGTATTTGCATCCAATTTATCTAGATCTTGATCTGCGATCAGAGTGCACGATGTACAGCTTGGCGTCTACTGCACCTCTTTCGTTTTTGACTTTCACAGACTTTTACACTCATTTGCCAAGAGGTTTGAGTTGCCACATCGAAAACACTCATTTTATTCTGCAGCCCTGGTGATCTCATTTCGTCTTTGGCTTTAGTCTGCTTTCGAAATTGCATTTGGTTAACACTACCTGTCTTTTTTCTGCGGCTTCATACGCGGTCGCCATATTGATTGTGTTTTCCAGAATTAAAGTCTTTTTTTCCAAAAGTCTACTCTGCAATCGTCGATTTGCAAGTCCAAATACAAATTTATTTCGTACCGGCGTATTTAAATGTGCGCCGTAATTGCAATCTGCCGAAATTCGTCGCAACGCCATCAAGAACTGTGTGTAAGTCTCACCTTCTCTCTGCTTACGCATATTAAACCTAAAATTCTCCAAAATTTCGTTCGGCCTCGGGTCCAAATGTTCAGCTAGGACATCCACGATCATCTTAAAGTTCAACTCCTCTGCAATCAGTGGTGCTACCTTATCGCACAATATGTTCTAAGTTCCCGCTCCCACGTAATGCAGCAACATCTTAGGTTTCTTCTCCTGACTGCAACCGTCAGGTTGATTTTCCTTATTTGTTTTCTTTTTATCCTCGTCGCCAATCTATTACGTCTTGACTTTATTGATACTTGTTTTATTACTCCAGTTCTTACACTCTTGTTATCTGGTAACTGTCTGTTAATAAGTAAGTATTATGGTTGTTAAGTCTGTAACTGACCGATACCACACTGGTGTACATCGGATCGGCATTATTTGATCAAGTAGATGTGATCATCCTTCCAGTGCTTTTATATGGTGCGGAGGCCTGGACAGTAACACAATAGGACAATCGGTGAGAAAAGATCTTTGGAAGATCTTTGGTCCTATTTGCATTGACGGTAACTACCGTATTCGATGGAAAGACGAGCCGTAGAGCTATACGGAGACATTGATGTGGTCAGACGAATGAACGTCCAGCGACTTCGCTGGCTGTATCATGTGGTACCTATGGATGCGGAAACTCCATCTCATAAGGTATTCAATACGATTATGATTATCCCTAAATCTTCAAAGGGAGTCTGTAGTGATCACATCCCCAAATAAGGAACCCGTATGGCATACTGTACATCCAGTCCAGATAATATGGATACTCAACAGATATTCATCTGAAAGGGGTAGAGACAAATTTGTTGACTGTCACATTCGAAGGTGCTTATAAACCTTTATACAGCACACTCGTCGAACGAAATGGTAACGGGAGCGGTTGGATCCCAGAGAGCTGAAAGTTCTGACAGAACTCAGACACTTTTGGTGGTTGGGAGCCATCAAGCGAAGTAGTATGTAGAGTAGTACATATGTAAATTGACCATATATGAATATAATATATTTATATACAGTGTAGTGACCATTGCCACATCTGATTTTATTATACGTAAGTAATTACTTTAGAATGAGTTCAATTTCAATGTGGTATAATAAAACAATCTTCACAATTTCCGATTATATTATAATTTCAAAAATTTGCATACATTTTACATATTTCTATTATCATATTTGTTGTTTATTTCATATTATTTATTATTATCATTAACTATTAAATGTAAACATTTTGTTATATCTTTAATTTGAACTGGCTTCTATTCTTCTTCATTTTGGTTGTCAAGACTTATTGCTGCATACAATGCGTTTCAGACATTATGCGACAAAGAATTCGGTTGTCAAAGTTGAATGAACGCAATCATATCTGCAATCATATGAAACTTATTCCACCTGAACTTTCGGCAGCATCCATATTATATGACTTCTTTCACAACCAAATTACGAAAATAGTTTATATTCCATTATACTTTGATTAGTTTCCCAGGAATTTCCAATATATTTACGATTATTAGTTCCATTCCCAGAAGAACTGCCTTCGGTAGCATCAATTTCAACATTCGTAACCAGCTCATATTTTAGTGATGGAATTTTACGGCAAAGCACTTGGTGATGTTGTAGGGTGATCGATTCCCTGCAAATAAAAATAAACACAGAAAATGAAATTGTGAAAATGGAACTTGTATTTAGGCTAATAATAATCAATAAATAATGTCACATTTAAACAACCATGACCAAGGCAATTACCACAAACTGGTGAACAGTACAATCCAACTTTTCTGCAACCACTGCTCAAGTTACAACAAAAAATAGTGTTTAGTAGACTATCAGGTGCGGGTGGAAGAGGAGTTTTAAGTGTCTCCAAAATTTTATTTTGTAATGTCCATCCATTCCCAGTCTAGAAGGTTAAGCTCGTTTCGAAGCCATATTTGCACTTGATAGGATTCACGATATAAATATTGCCGACCAGCACTAGATGTTGGCGGATGAGAAGATAATTCTACAGACCTATTAAGCTGTGTTAATCTTGCAATGTTAAGTATCTATGATTATCAATAGACACTTATTTTACTTGTGCTTTATATATAACCAGCAAAAAACCATTATTGAAAATTGCATCGGGAGAGCATACTTTTTTAGTAAAAACATTAGCGTAATTAGGCAATTCCTAATTTTTTTCAAATAATTTAAAGGCATTAATTTTACCTCTGTGAAAAGTAGCTGATGTTGTATCGCAACCGGTCATTGCGTGTAACAACAAAATGTTATTTCTTCACTAGGGGTACAAGCTAAAGCTTTGTGAAGAGTATATTGTTTGTATTTATGTTTTTTCAGGTTAAAAAAATAAACGATTTTATTAATAGGCGTTCGTGCAATCAATGTTACTGATAAGTCTAGGTCTTCACCTACAATAATTCTTGTTCTTCTATCGGATTCTTCAATTGCTGTTTCAATGATGAGTACATCAGCATCATTTTGAGCTTGTTTTACAATGACATTAGCAGCATTAAATATATCACATAACATAGAAATAAATCTTTGTTTGTTGACTGCATTGCCAAGAAATTTTTCTTGACTTGTTGAAACAATCATTGATCCATCGAAGAGAATATCACTATCAGCATATTGCAGAAAAGCTTCAGTTTCTGATGGTAGAATAAATGGCTGGGGGTGGTGAACTGTAACTGCTTCCAACCTGACTGTTTCTTTATAGGATGTACACATTCCAAAGGACAATAATATATCTATAAGGCGTTTAGATCTAAATCGTCGGTGAAAAAATATTAACAGATCAAATTGCAATTGTGATATATATAATTTTGGACGAATAGCTGTCAGAATACAATGACTAATAGCAGTGCATTTCAGTTTAAGAGAATCCAGTTCACATTTCCTATTTTTAAGAATTATTTCTTCTAAAATAAGTCATTGAACTTGGATATTGGTCGTTCTTATTCTCAAACATTTGGCTTGGAAGAGGATAACTTTCACTTTTTACTACCACCGATCTAATGTCTACCCGAATAATAGCTGCAGCAGTTTCTAAAATTCGAAGACGTTCCTTTACTTCACTAAGTTTTCTGTTGTCATACCATGATTTAAAGTTACTTTTAGTTGTAATAATTATTTTTTACCAAATTTTTTTATTTTACTTTATTATGAAACTATTATTATCATCTAGAACATAATTCTTGGACTCATCTTTTAATTCGTTCAAAGTGAACTGACATTCATCATTGTTCTCAATAAATTAATATTTTTCTTCCATCGCTAGTAATAATCACTACCCCCAGGACGAGCAACGGTACTGACCGCAGTAGGCTTCCTGAAATCATTAAAACAATCAAAATGATAACGAACAGCAACGAGATCGTGTTCGTAAATAATCCGTCGTGTAATTGCCTTAGCGATGGCATCGTTACGGTTTTGTGCTATCTCAAGAACGAAGTTCTTAAAAGAAAGTGTCGACACATGATGAATCTAACGGCGAATATTTAACCTCCTAATCGATTCTTCACCGCAACAAAGATTTTAGTTCCTTAGTGCCAGTTCCTTACGGCACATGAACTTCCACTGAACCAATATTTTTTTAATTATTCATCTTTTCCATCGTTTTTTCAAACACTATCTTAACGTGTCAAGTCGTCGTTCCACAACAACAGTTTTACCTTCCAGCAAAGATTTATCACAAATGTAACAATAAATAATAATTGCACAATAAAAGTTGTATAAAACTTTAAGTAAGCACGTACGTTCACAAGAAAACATCAATTAATACTGACCAAAAGGTGTTAGTCAGTGTGAAGAAATAGTGAAATTTAACATGTCTTACAGGCAAGCATATTGTAGTTTTCAACATTTTGAATCGGATTTACTTGAGAATCGTTAGTCTTACGAAAAAAAACTAATATAAGATATTTTGTAGACAATTTTATACGATAAAAATTTGATATCAGATATTTTGTTGATAAAAGTGCCTGTCACAGAGATATTCCCAAAAAAAAAAAAACTTTTTTCGTGACCTTTGACCGCCCGTAATTTCTTTAGCGGTAATCGTATCGATGGGGAGTTTTGGGATTTTGTTCACAACCACAAAAAGAAGCTTCCTGTAAAAATCTAACTTTCGGCTACATTTTCCCCAGTTTCACCGTTTTTGTAGCTATTTTGGTATTAGTCCATACTTTTTACACACTTCCCGTGAATTTTCAGCTTATAGTTAGTTTTTTGTGTAAGCGAGGCTTCGACATTGTTAAGTCGTTTCTTCGAATAGTAAAATAGTAGTTAAAAGCTTGTCTTTTACATAGGTAAAAATAAGAATTTGTGTTAACTATAGAAAATAGCCGTCAGATTCGTGATGGAGAGGAGCTGACGGCATTCCACGTTAAGACAGCAAGAGATAAAGTCGTGAATAATTCTAAGTGAAGTGTAAAAGAACGTCAAAATAATGCCCTGATATTTTGTTTATTTTTTTTTTTTAGTCAGTACTTATGTCTACTTAGACTAGTAGTATATCTTTAAATTACGATAGTAGGGGTATTTAGCTTCTATGAGCAGTTTATAGAAGTTGTATAATGTTATGAAGAAGTAGAGAAGATTGTAGTTTTAATAATTAATTATTTTACAGTTGGTTTACCAGATCAACTGGTTTTGTCCTTTTTATGGTATGTCCAAATAAGTTCGATTATAGCTTTGTATATCAAAACCTTATTTTCTAGCCATAGATTAGATCTATGGTTAAGGAGCAAATAAAGCTGTATAGTCTTCAGTTTTATTTGTTTGCGCTTTTTCTGTATATTTTGTTTCCAGTTCATTTATTGTGTATGTAAAGTCTTAAATATTTCGCATGGTATTCTGTTTAAACGTCAACTCCGTCAATCGTTAGACGGGGTGCTTTAAATTTAAGTATAGTTGTGTGATAACATGTATTGTCTATCTATTATTTATTCTAATATTCTATTTACCGAACCATTTCAGAGTGTTGTCCAAATTCTGTTGCAGTATTGCAGTTGGTGTGTATGTCATCTGTTGGTATGGTGTCATCTGCAAATATAGCTATCATTAAAGGTTTTTGTCTTGGTGTTGGTATATATGCTGTGATGATGATGGTATACAACAGAGGACCTAGTATGCTACTTTGCGGAACTTCTGAACTAATATTTCTTAATATTGAGTATTCATTCGAGAACTTTACGAAAGAATACCTATTGGTGATGTAATACTTTAACATTTGTACAACATTGTGGGGAAAATGTAGTACGTAGCTTGTAGATGTATCCATTGTGCCAAACCTTATCTCGGGCTTTCTCTACGTCTAGGAATACTCCAATACAAAATGTTTTGTCGTCGAGGTCGTTTAATATTTTGTGCGTAACGCGATGGACTTGTTGTATGGTGGAGTGGTTTCTACGGAAGCCAAATTGATGATCTGGGATTATGTGGCTATGTTCCAGGACAGGTAGGAATCTTATACGCAAGAGCTTTTCGAATACTTTGGATAGCAAGGAAAGTAAGCTGACTGGTTTATATGATGACGGCAGAAATAGGTATTTTCCCGGCTTTTGAATCGCAATGACTTCGGCAACTTTCCAGATTTTGGGAAAGTAGTTTAATCTGAGTAGGGCATTAAGTATATTACATAAGACACCGCAATTGTTGGAAGCTCAATTCGGAGTTTGCCGTTAATTTTGTCATAACCTGGTGATTTTTCAGGTTTTATATCATGATGACTAGTATTTCGGAGGCCGTAGTTTTTCAGTTGTAATGTTTGATATACGTTAGACGGGTTAGAGTGTGAGACGTATAAGTTATGTAGCTCGTCAGCAAATACTTTCTAATAATAAACTGCTAAAACTGCTAACACTGATGCTTTAGCTAGATTAGCTGTTGCCCATGATCTATTGCCTTTTTTGATTGGTGCCTGGTGCATAGTTTAATTTGTCGGTGTTATGCTTTGAAGGTAACTTGTGACTTGTTTGTTTTTAAGATATGGAAGGTATTTTCTAATGGCTTTTGTTGCCCTGTTGTGTTTCTTTTTGGCCTCGGGGGACCTAGTATTTATCCAGTACTTTTTTAATTTACATTTTGCACGCATTAAATTTCTCAGAAAAATTGGTGTGTAGTGCGCTATTGGTGGTAGAGGTGAATTTTGGGTTGCTTGTATCGCTACTTTTTCAATAGTGTCGTCGAGAAATACTATAGCAGATGCTATGTTCTCTGGTGATTTTAAATGAACGTCTATAGATAGGTATAAATTTATATAGCCTCTAAAGTTATCCCAGTCAGTTCAGTTATTGTGTAACAAATTATTTTTTACGAATCCATTAGAAACTTTCTGAGTTCTACGACTATAGCTGTGTGATCTGACGAGAGATCCAGATTTGTTGTGATTGCGCATTTAGTTAATTCTATATTTTTTACTATTGAGAAGTCTAAAATATCTGGCATTTTATTGATGTATGTTGGCCAGTATATTGGCACACCTTTACTTATATGGTTTATCTTTCACAGTGAAGTGCGTTCACAAGGTTTTTCCTCTCTTGTTTCTGTGTGTTTCGCGTTAAAGTCTCCAGCAGCAAATCGTTTTCCGAGTGTGTTTATAAAGTCCAGATATTGTGACTGGGTAATGGTTGAACTTGGGAGGGCAGTATATGGCTGATACAGTGTGCTGAAAATTTGACCCGTTGTTGCTTGGATGTGGTCCTTTTGGAATGGCAGCAGCACGTTATGTTTGATGTGTTGCTTAATAATTATAGCAGCGCCGCCGTGTCCTGTGCCATCTGGGTGGGTTGTTATGTGTGTCCTGTATCCACGAATTTGTAGGTGTTTCTCAATTTTGCAATGGGGATCTGAGATTAATGGTATATCAAAGTCATTATTATTTAAAAAGAGACTTAGTTCATTTAGATGGCGTCTTAACTCGTTTGCGTTCCAAGCTAGTATCTTTAGGTTGGTGTCCATTTTATTTGTCGAGTTTGTTTATTAGTAACGCCAAGATGTTCATCATTTTACTAAAATGCTGGGTTACTTGTTTCAATATGTCTTTTATTTCCGCTAATTCATTATCGGCTTCCTTCTCTTGGTTTATATTGGGTCCATTTTCTACGCTCTTTGGTTGTTCGTTTGACAAGGTGTTTTCTTGAATAGTTAACGTGACTTGGGCGTAGGTCACTGCCCCTTTAATTTTGTTTGATCCTTGATACGTTGTCGAGTGATCACTTTTTTTAGCGCTTTTCTTATGGGGTCCTGTGTACCAAAGTTCGTCGTATGGCCATACTTTTGACAGTTGGAGCATTGTACAACTACCCGTGTGTGGTGCGGCGGATCAAAAACCAGAAAGCAGAGTTGTTATTTTGCAGATTTCTGTGTTGTTTGATTTTTTCTTAAGTTCTATAAAAAATAGTGGAAGAGGCTTCTTTGTAATTTTTTGTTGCACGTTGTAGATATTAATAGTTTCATGGCCAAGCTCCTTTACCTCGTTTTTTATCTCCTCGAGGTTTGTAGCATGGTGCGAAATCCTCAGCACTACCTTGAAACCTCATTCCCCCTTTGGCTTAAACGTGTACTATTTGGTTTTGTGGTGCTGAATCATCTTGACCACCGCTGAGTAATACATTGAGTCATATACCTGTATGCGCACTTCGTGGTTTTTCAGAGTTTTTATTATAAAGTTGTTTCGTATTGTCTCTTTTAAGGCTGAGGTTTAGTTACGGATTTACTCTACATCCTGGACGTATATTGGGGGGAGGTTCCTGTGCTTTTGTTTTGTCAGGGATTTCTTTACTTACCCCACCCACATTTTGCTCAGCAGGCACGTTGTCGTCTTGATCTAACAAATCAAACATATTTTGTGTGCTGGATTTACTCAACCAGTATGAGTGTAACGTTTTCTGTTACAATATCTTTGTCGGTGTTTTGTTTTTTTGGTTTTTTGTTGTTGTTGGAAACAGTTTCGGGTGACTGTTTGTCTCGATTGCGTTTTTGTAGCTGTTTCTCGATTTGTTTTTTTTTTTTATGTTTTGATCTTGTGCATGTTGTTGATGATGCTGTTGTATCCGTTGCTTGTGACGTTGTTTTGTGGGGACAATAGGATGGCAGGATAATCGATGTTATTGGTATTACGTAGGTAACTGTTGTAGTTGTTAAGTTTGCAGTGCTGGTTTGCTTTGTTTTTATAGTTGTAGCTGTTTCGTAGTTCATAAATGGTGTGCTCAGCGTCGGCGTAAAGCATTGATCGCTCCACGACAGTTGAGAAGCATTAATTTTGGAAGCACATCGCTGTTGCTGCTGGTTGACTCCGTTTGTAATTTTTTTGGCGTTGTTATTTTGTACTTCTTTTTGAGTTTAGTACTTTTTGAGTTTAGTACAGTTTTAATTTTTTTATATTCTTGTTGTTTATTTTGTTTTTGTCTTACTTTTTGTTTTGTTTAATTCGGAGAGCCAGAGCAGATGACTATTCGACTTGACACCTCACTTGCGAATGGAAATTTCACTTGTCCTAGAAATTCGGAGGGGTAATACCGACCATCGCTTCGATTCAACAAATATTAATAAATTTTTAATCATTTTTTCCTTAATACATATTTCCATATTACCACAATATCATTAACCATAATTAGCATTTCTCAGTAGTGGAGTTTCCATTAGATATAACTAAACTCTATATGTATGAATGTATTTCTCTTATTACTCTAATTATTGTAAAATCTTGGTACAAATAAATAAATAAATAAGCAAATAAAAAAATAAGGAAAGTTATACAAAAAAATATTTTTAATATTTTCCTCCATCACACAATGAACCCCAAATCCAAATGTGTTGGCTGAAATTCGAAAAATTTAGATACAGATCTGAAACTTAAAATACTTTATAGTCATAGTATATGTAAAGCCTGAGAAAAATGTCAGTTCGAACCGTTCACGCCTACTACGCCGCCCCACTTATTCAAAATAATAAATTTTAAAATAAAATGTAAAAAATATAACAAATTTTACTTTATAAACAACAAAATATATATATGCATGAACAGGAAACACGAAAAATATTTAAGACATGAATTTTTATATACAGTTTGTTCACAAATTGTTTTGACATAAAAAAAAAGTAGTATTTTTCAACTCTAAGTTGAGAGAAAAAGTACTTATATGGTTTCTTAAAACTTTTTAACTGATTATGATTTATTAACTTAATTTCTACACATGTATCTCAAAAAGTAGCACAGTTTGAAAAAAGAAGCAGAGAGAGAAACAAGAGATCAAAAAAACTGTCGACTAAATTTCCAATGTCATTACTATCTAGTATTGTTAGATTTACTGTGCCAATTTTTGTGAGTGTAATTGATAACATTAAATTTTCCAGTTCAGTTATTAAAATTCTATTTCATACAAATGTTCAGTGTTTATTTGTTTCTTTTTTGTTTCTTTAATCAAAATGTTTACTCTTTCTGATAATTGGTTAATTCTTTCTTGAACTTTTGTGTTAATAACTATTTGCCTATTATCTGAATCCATGAGCTGGTCTTGCTTATACTTTACTAATTCGAAATTGACAAAGTCCGGTGTCCCCGCAACCACCTTCAGGAGTGTTCCCAAAATGTTGATGCTTCTGGCCTGTCTATGGTGAATGTCTACCGTATTCAAGAGTGTGTTGATGTGTGTTATGTTTGCCTCCAGCAGTTTTCTCATGTGTGATTCTGGAAACTGGTCCGTCAAGGCTATTATTTCGGTTGTAATCTCCACGTATGTCGTCAGGTTCGTGGTGTTCCGTAAATATCCAAATTCAGTCCACAGTACGGCGTGTCCGTCCATGATGGGGATGTAACTTGAATGCGTAAAGTCAGTTAATCACGCCGTCGTTGTAGTTGTCAATAAAAATATTATTATAATAAAAATATTATATTACAACAATGATATGAAAAAATGCTTGAAATGATTTTACCGTAAATTGTCCTTATGGACCACCCTCCCCTTAATGAGGACAGTTGTCCCTAAGTCGGCCTCAACACTTTCTTCGACACATAGGGGAGTTAACTTGTTTCCCAACCTTCTGTTGGTTTTAACCAACAACTTTCCTCCGGGACGAAAAACCATATTTTGTCTGGATTCATTGGATCTATTCAACTCGATCTCCTGAGCATTCTCAATTTTCCTCCTTATTTCCTGCTGAAGCTCTGGGGGAGCCAAATAAATTATGTCTATTGGCCTTTTACCGATGACAGAGTGAACACTGCTGTTGTATTCTATTGTTGCCTGTAGAATCAGATTGATAGTGTTATCGATCTTTCTTTCCAGTTTAAGGAACTGATCAATCTCTAGGAGAGTGCCGTGGAATCTTTCAACTTGCCAATTAGACGTGCTATGCAGCGGCGGAGCATTTGCTACCTAAATGCCGTAGCGAATCGGAAAGAGGGTTGTTATAGTCTCTAAGTTTAATGATGGCTCATTATCGCAGAAAATAGTTCTTGTATTCAGGTAAAAGTTTAACAGCTGGTGGATTGCTTTTTCATCATATACTATTGTACTCGAAGGTATCGGCTGAACAAGGGCAAACTTCGAAAATTTTTCGACACAAGTCAAAAAGTGTACCCTGTCTGTTGAGAAAATGTCTATATGCAGCATTTCGCCAGCGTACGATGGTACGACAGTTTCTCGTAATATTTGGTTTTTTTGGGCCGATCATATCCGGTAAGTCACAATGAATAGCGTTTACAACCCCGGGATTTATGACCCCTTTTACAGTATCCAGCAGGGTACTTTTGTCTGTGAAGCAAATAATGTGTCGAGTCTTTTCCTCAAACATTATAAAGTTCCGGACTGAGTATGTTGTGCTTCTTCTAATATAATCTGGTTTCAGAAACAGTTTACCGGTTTGTCCGTCTTTTCGATAGTGTATGTCAGGGACACTTCACTGTCAATTGTTGCAGCGAACGACTCTACCTCATGTTCCAGCACATGGATGTTTTGTCGTGATTATTATGTCTAATGACTCGTCGCATTAGACACCCTCAACTAATTCTATGTCTTCGTACACTTCTATTTTAGATGGTTTAGCTGCTATATTCCCTATACGCTGGTTTATCTCGCTAATCTGATGATCAAATATCTGTTTTTTTAACTGCTGAACCTGGGCTGCGTCCATTTTTTCTTGGCTCCACCACCAACCTCTGTCAGTACTTTGGTTATATATATATATATATATATCACTCTGTCTATACACTTCGATATGCTTAAATGTCTCAGCTATATCTTCTAACTCAGGTTCGCCACTCATTCAATTTAAATCCGTTGTTCCACTTCACTCGATTTTTGGCACTCGTTACGGCTTTTCAATCTTACTTTTAAGTGGGGCCTATAAAATAGACAGTGTAAAAATTTCTCTTAACATAAAGTTACTTACATGTTTTCTTAGATTATAATTTAGCAGGTTTGATCCTACGTGGTTGTACTTCGTCGGTGTTGACGGTGTTGCGGTTTTTTTTGACACTGTTTTTTATTTTATTTTAACACTTTCCCCACGTTGGGCGCCAATTAAACAAGATTGGGTTTTCTATTTTGTTTTTATTTTATTACTTTCGTGAGCAGCACAACGGCTTGCTTCCACGAATCTGATTTTAGAACCCATCCAAAATGATTTTTACTCTGCTTAAATACTATTTTGAACGTCGGCTGGACAAAGTAATTCCTTTTTGTCCTGCCGCGATTTACTAGCTTTAAAAAAGTGGGTTTTTCGGTTAGTTTTAAATGTTATACCTCTGGCGTCGGTATGTTTTTTTTACATCTGGCGTCTGCATTTTTTATTACATATGGCGTCAGTATTTTTCTTAGATGCCGGTCCTATGTTCCGGGTTCTTGGTATTTATTTTTTACTGTTTGTATTTCTAGTTGATGATCACTAGACTTATCATAATTGAAAGCAAACTAGATCAACAGAGAAATCTCTATAAGAATTTCAAAAATTATCGTTAAACACGTTGCAGACCAGAACATAATTATCCTGGATATGATTTGTAAGAAAAGGGGTCTTTCATTATTCATTTTTAACTCACAAAGTTTGAAAAGACATGCATTAGATTTTTTATGTCCAGTTACTAAAAATTCGAACCTACTATTACTTTTCGAAACGTGGATAAGAAATTAAGAATAAATTGCCCATCCTAATTTCAATTGCGTTTCTTATTATAAACAACAAAAATGTTCGTTCAGGTGGAGTCGCAATATATCGTAGAACTGAAGACGCGGCTCATATTTGTACAGAAAATATGGGAACGCTTTTGTCCAACATTAGTGATTTGAGTACTTATCATCAGGTCCTGACATATAGGCATAGGCATCTTATTATAGTTACCATAAGCCATTAATTAACATTGTACAATATGATGAGATTTAAAAAGTTTAGTGGCTAGCGGTAGAAGTTGACAAGTAGACACCGTAACATAACGAAAGAGCATTACAAACTCAAGTAAATTATTAAAAATTGGACAATCGCGCAGTTCCCCGAATTGTAACTATAAGTTACACATCACGAAGTGAGACATTAGCGCATTAGTTTAAGGCCACAATAAAATCATTTTAATTTATATGTAAAAAGGTATGACGAACTTCGTTCTTGACGGCGGTCCCTCGACCGCACACCTTTTTTTTAAATATTTTTTATTTGTTTTTATTTTAAAAGATACAAAAATAAAAAAACTTAACCTAAAGTGAACGCGGTACCACCGCTGAGCATTGCTACATAAAGTGCGCGCACGAATTCTTAGCCGGTTACTCGTATCTCAAGGTATCTCAAGGTAGTCATCACCGTTGTTGAGATCACAGCACCCCAATTGTCTGCATATTCCAGCATTAGCGCCCAAATTATATAGTCGGCAACAGCCTTGTGCGATCGGCGAGCTCGGCCATTACCAAAAAAACGTCGAATATTGAAGTAAGGATTGGAGTACCAGAACAAATTTCTGCAAATATAGACGTGCTGAATTTGCAGCTCAAGATGTTCGAAGAGCAACAGGAGCTAAAAATACTGTTACCCACACAATAAGTATTAGTTATTGAGTAAACTTAACTTATCTTACTTTGTGAACAAATTTTACTGTGAAACAATCTTACTGTGTGGCAATCCTCGAAAATAAAGCGAATTCAAAAATTCATATGGTATGTTGGCGAATCAATTGATTTGTATGTCCTCATTTAACCGGCAATTTTATTTTGAATTTTGAAATTAAATTAATTCACATCTAAGTTTTTGGCAGCCAATATAGCTCTTTCCCGCAACCAAATATAATTTTTGTAATTTTGTGCAACGTTTGGGAACACCATTTCAATGAGTTAGGTTTTTGTTTCAGTAAACACAAAAAATTTTTAGGAAAGGTAATGCAGCTAATACATCTAAGGCGAATGTGCCGTTACCTATCACAATGAGTTTTTAAAATATTTATCCACATCGATAGTAACTCGACATTCATATTCTTGCTTAAATTTACTATTTTGGCGTGTTTCCAGAAAACGGAGAACTTCAAACATGCATTAAATTTATCGTCTATGATTGGTCGTGGAATCACTGGCAACGAAAATCTCCTGCCAACAAAATCGCCTTACCATCAATTGAAGACATGTGGAACAAGAGAAACAATTATATCAGGTAGGCGTGGTTTGTGTGCATTAGACCCAAAGTTTGAGAAAGCTTACGGACTCTCCCGAAGCTGATAAATATAACTTGTTTAAAGGATCAATTGTGGAGTGTTCTCCGAAATCTGCTGATAGCAATTGCATAGGGTACTGACTAAGCTCGACCTTAGGAAACTGTCACAACAGCACCGTCAAATGACGGCCTTTGCTGGACGCCGCACGTCTAGTGACATGTTGGGGGTAAATGGCTTTCATTACTGGCACAACACGAACAAAGCTTCTTAAAGTTACTCCGTTCAGCTTCGATCGAAAAGCAAACGGAACTCGCTGATGAGTTAATGGAAGTCGAGCAGAGACTGTGTGTTATGGCAATTGCATCGGACAGTGAAATCAAGAGTTTCGATGTTTTCAAACTCTTAATGAAAGCTTGATTTGTTAAGCTCAAAACTTAGTGAGCATTAAAAAGTACGATAAATCGACACAATCTCGTGATCGTCGCATTCTGCCTGGTGCACAAGCACGCTTATATTCCTATAATAAGTGATGTGGAGCTAAAGAGTTCAAATGTTTGCAGCCCTGATCTTGGAAGCCTAACCATGTAGAGGCGGACGTTGATAGCACAAACTTAGCACGTCGGCCAAAAGTATAACAACTATACCTGAATGATCACACATCTTGTCGATAGCCAGAAGTGAACAAGAAAAATTGTAAAAACTCACTTGTGTGTGTAAGTTTAACATAGAAACTAAATTTAATAAAAGACAATTAAATTAAAAGCAAAGGTTTGCAAACGCAGTCACCCGAGGGACAACTGCTCAAAGAGTCAGCAAACATTTGGCGACCGTGTCAGGACAGCACCGCATGTGTAGCTGAGTCGCTGGGCATCTGGAATTGTCTGCGAAAAAACACAACTACGTAATTAGTGAGAGAAAATCATAATTGTGGTCGGGATTAGGAGTATCCCCGTCAGCGAAGAACCGTTAGTAACTGCTAGGGAGCAATAATTCTGGCCGGAATCAGGGCATCGCCCTTAATTATTTAATTTTATATTTTCACTTGTTTGTGTTGGGAGTCGATGAATTGTCTGTTTTCAAATTTAATGTCTTCAAAGCCATCAAAATCAGGGGTACCAGCAACCACCTTCAGAATAGTTCCCAAGAAAATTATACTTCTAGCGTATCTGTTGTGAATGGTAATAGTCGTTAAAAGAGTGTTCAAATGCGTCACATCAGAGTATAGGATCTTTCTAATATGTGATTGTGGAAATTAGTCCATCAGTGTCGTTGTCTCTGTTATGATTTTCCTGAAGGCAGTCAGGTCCGTGGTATGTCGTAAGTAGCCAGTATCGTTCCAAATAACCGCGTTTCCGTCTATTATTGGGATATATTTTGCATGCACTGTCAGTTATTTTAGACGTCGTTGTCGTTACAAAGAAAAGCAATGTTAGTATTGTCAATTTTCTTTTCTAGTTTTAGGCAACGAGCGATTTCCAATAGGATGCTATGAAGAGGTGGTGCGTTCGAGATTTGCACCACATAGTTGTTCAAAAGAAGTGACTTAATGGTTTCAGAGTTTAATGATGGTTCATTATCGCAAAATAGTCTTCTTGTATTTGGATAAATATTTATTAACTGGATAATTCTTGTCTTTACATCCAAAATTGTCTTTTTTTCCCCTTTATATTTAATTTTTCTGTTATTATTAGAACAATTCGAATTAAATTGTATATACAAAAATTAACAAAAGGACTTAAATAATAAGTGGAGATATATTATAGTGTATTAAAAGAATCTATTACGGAGGTCGGCAGGATGCGATCTTCTAAGCCGTCTCGCCACCCAAACTTCTCCCATTCTGCGTCGTTTTAGAAGGCGCCTTGGTAGTTTATTTGGATGATTTTTAAAGACAATTTATTCCTGCTATTTAAAAGCCAATGCAATTTACCAATCCTCTGTCTTAAAGATTTCGTGATACTTGAAATATGCGTCTTGAACGTTAGCTGCCTGGGTGTGTAACCCAGGTATTTGTAACCTGAATGGTCTTCCAGCAGCTGGTTTCCAATGAAAACTCCCGGACAGAAATCGGGCCGTAAGGCGTACGCCACATTGGCACATTTTTTTTTTGTTAATGCAAATGTTCCAATGTCGTGTCCAGTTTTCAAAAATATGCAGGTATTGTTGCAGTGAGTCCGTGGCTTCGTAAATGCACTTGTTTCTGACTAGAATGGCCGTATCGTCTGCAAACGTGGCAATGATCAGATCCAGAGGATCCTTCAGTGGGGTTTCGGACCCTGTCTTGCGTGAACAGGGTATACAGTGTAGGCCCAAAACGCTAGCCTGGAGGACACCTGCGCCAATAGCCTTGATGCTAGATTCCACACCATCCAGTACCACTGAGAAAGTCCTGTTCTCAAGGTAGCTGTTCACAATTAATAATAGTTGAGGCGGCAAGAGATTATTGAACTTACTGAGCTCTTGCGGGCCTTATGAATCATGCACATTCTCGCCTTCTTCCATGTGCTGAGCCTTCCTCGGCTTTAATGGGAGCAACCGGGAGACGTAATTGGCCGGCGCTTTCAAGTCTCATATGGATCTGGCGAACGCTGAGTTATGAGCTGGTCTCAAATGGCAAATCGAGCTTCCATTTCCTTAGCAAAGCCTCGGCTCGCTCGCTTAAAGTTCTAGCCCAGGATGAGTCACCCTTCTTTATTCGAAATTTTGGGGTTACCTGTTGTTTATACCTTCTCGCCAGCTTCCCGGAGGGATTTGTGGGGTCGTCGGGGGAGACATTTGACAAAAACCTGTCATTTTCTTTCTGTTTATGCAGAGTCAGCAGCTTTTTGACTCTATTCGACACTTCGAAAAACCCTCTCCATAATAGTGCCGCGGGTGCGACAAAACTGTCTCCTAAGTCTCCTCTTAATAAGCAGCAGTGCTTCAACAGTGGTGGATTTAAGGGGGCGGCAAATGAGATCTCGGCCAAATGCAGCTAAGTCAGTTCCAGGTGGCAGCAGTCGTCCTTTTATAGTTTTGATCTTCGGAGTGGAATCAAAATCAACCACAAGGGGAAGATGATGAGAGGAGAGTTGATACTCAGTCCTGGTAGACAACTCGTCCGAACGCAGCCCATTATAAATGAAGAAATCAATAGCGCTGGGTGTGTGCCTTTGGGCGTACGGGAAATGGGTCGCTTGACCAGTTGCCAAGATTTGAGCTATTGACTTTTGCTCAACTTCCTGTAAGCAGTTACCCCTTTTATCTGCTCTAAGGTCACCCCAGAATCTGCTTTTGGCGTTAAAGTCTCCACTAATGAAAAACATTCTTCTTAGATTGCTTAAAAAATCTTCGAAGTCTACAGTTGACCAATTAAGATGCGGAGGTAGATATAGTGCAGAGACTATTAACTCGCCCCTACTGGTTGAAATCTGGATGGTGGCCATCTGTAATTTCGCTGTTCTCACTGGCTCTTGTAAAGAATAGCAGATTTCGTGATTAATAAGCAGAGCCGCTCCTCCTCTAGGCCTGTTGCTGGGATGATCGGTAAGGAACTGCTTAAGCTCCTCAACATTCCCAGAAATTCCATGAGCATTCCACAATCCAAGGCCGAGTGGACGTGGCATCATTTACCGGCATTCATGAAATTGAGGCATAATTGCTCGAGGAACTGATTGGTATCCTTCAGTTCATTAAACATTAATGTAATTGTGTCAACTTTAGCTATGAGGGCTTTTATTGCAGCCTCTAACCTGCTAGTGCTGTCAGGGGTTTTGGCGATTGCTGTAGATCCAAAGCTCTGTTGTTAACATTGCACTATTTACCTAAGGGACCTAACTCACTTTTCTCATAGAATCTTCCCTGTTGCTAACACGCGCCGAAATTGATATATTGGGTTTTAGGCTGTTTAATTTCTTTTTGAAAACTAGGCAGTCCTTACTCCAAGCAGCATGTTTCTCACCGCAATTTATGCAGCAAAGGTCCTCCAGAGCCAAACATTGGGTGGTGATATGGATTTGCCCACATTTTCCACAAATCAATTGTCGCAGACAGTAATTTTTGGTGTGCCCAAATCCAAAGCATCTATAGCACTGAATGACAGCCAGGTTCTGTTTTGGAATTTCCAACAGGACACGTTGCCTGCCTATATGCTGAATTCTCAGAGCCTCTTTATTGTTAGGCGCTTTGGCAAGGTTGATGAAGAAGAAGTTGTTTGGTACCATCTTTTTAGTGTATGCTCCATTAACTTTGGTGATTAGCTTGCGGGGGTTGGGATCAAACACTCCGGCGACATTGTGGACTTTGGTAGAAAAGGCTTCCTTGATAATAATATGGGGGATTGGATGCCAGGTTGCGAACAACTACCCTGAAAGCTTTATCCTACTTAAGCTGGTATGTGTAGTGTTGAATGTTACGCTCTTTTAGGTAACGAACCAGAATACGATACGATTCGGAATCCTCAGTATAGACCCTTACAGTATCATTTCTCATAACTTTAAGCGAGAAACTGTTTGGTCCGGAGACCAGAGCCAGCTCCTGTTCCAAAAGCTGAGCATTGCTCACATTACCAATGTTGATAGGGGGTGGTTTTCTAGTCCTGCGAGTGGTTTCAGTATCAATTCCCTCAAGCAAAGCATCAGCGTCAAGGACCATTTTCTTGGCTTCGGCAAATGTTTCAGTTGTCTTATCCTCATTTCCACCGTCAGATAGCAGAGCAAAGCCATTTGATTATATGCCAGGACTTTTCGGAGAAATAGAAGATTCCACGGTTTGGGCTGACCCTTTTTGCCCTTCTTTACCTTACCGTGACGGTAAAGTGGACTGGGTGGTCTTTTTGACGCAGCCGTCTGCCAGCACACCTGAGCACAAGGAGTTGCAGTTGTGGTACAAATCGGGACCGTGCTAAAAGAAACAGCTGAGGCAAAAATTGACTATGCAAATCAACGAAACACCATATTTCAGGCAAGGTGCTTAAATACGTCACTATACACCATGAGTTATCATTAGGAACCCGCCGCAACTCGGAGTCAGATAGATTTGAGTCATCTCTCTTAGAATTGCTAACACAGCGAACCGAAGGATGGCGCTTAATTTTACCCGTCCTTATTTTTAATTTTGTTTTTAACTAAGGTTTTAACAAAAGGAATTTCCTTATTTAATTTATTTTTATTCTTCACTTGACTTTTTTGACACAAGATACAACGAAGGACTGATATAATAGAGTGTACAATTTTTGGTTTGAAATTTTTAAAAATTTGGTTAAAATTCTCTGCTTTCACTTGTTCACACAATGAATGCTGACAAAGAATGACCCTTTTTCGCGCTAAAAAATATGAAAGTGGGAGGCAGATATTACAATAACAAAAGTCATGTTCTTTATTCATTAAAAATCGCGCCAAAACCAATAGAGGTGGAAGGTGGATATTACAAGAATAAATATAATGTTTATCATTCATTGAAAGCCCCGCCAGAGGCAATACGAATGGGTAGTGGGAATTGCAATAACAAAAATCATGTTCCTCATTCATTAAAAATCGCGCCAAACCAATACATTTTTCTTTTCAGCTATCTTTCCAACAACAATATCACTACATCAAAATACAAATAGGTGCAGGTAATCAAAACAACCATAACAAAGCGCTGTTTCCCTTCTTGATGTGTCTTCCTACATTTTGTGTTCTTAGCGCGAATTAGCATGAAAAGGAATTTCTGTATATCACCTTTGTTTTGGCTATTTTAAGTGCCGTCACCCATTTTTATTTTGATTGTATTGATATTGTTGTGGGAATGATATGATAGCGAAAAAGGAACATGTATAGGTTTGGCGCGATTTTTTTATAAATGACGAACATGATTTTTGTTAGTGCAATTCCCACCACCTACTTATATTGGTTTTGGTGGAACTTTTAATGAATAAATAATTATAATAATAACCAATAAATTATTCGTTCGGGCTGTTAGAAATAAAGAAATAAATAAGTAAAATTGATTTAAATGTATATTTTGCGCTATATATATCGAAAAACCCAAGTTGAATACAGCTAATTATACCTTGACTACCAGGCAAACAGAAAAAACAGCAAGCAACTGCAAGTGTCCCATGTAAAAACGATATCAAACCACCTGCGCTACTGCGAATACAGGAAAGAAAGAAATAAATATTGCCTTCGCCCAACAACAAAGCGTGTGACATTTGTTTTTTCCTTATTTGCCGAACATAAGGGAAGACAAAGAAAAGAGATATTCTTGCGTGAATGAATATGTATACTTTTTGCGTGCACGCAAATTTGAAGTCATCAACGAAACGCGCTCGGGGCCTGACAAGCGAAGATTGACTTGTTGGCTACGATGTGAAGTGGGGCGCGTGCGGGAATAAAAATTCCTCTTTTTTGCTACGCTCACGCAACAACAAAGTCTAGACCATTTCTTTTTTTCTTCATTGCCGATCACAAAGAAATAGGAGGAAAGAACACAACACGAAATAAGGGTGACGAAATTTGCTTTGCGCGATTGAGACTCGAACTTCGCGGACTGTGCGCATTGCTCATACAGTCAAACACCCAAATCTCGAATTACCATAATGCATAACAAAAGTTCGAGTTATGGCGATATTCAGGTTATGGAAGACATATTATATTGATTTTTCACTATAAACGTACTTAATTCGAGTCATGGAGATATTCGACTTATAAAAGTTCGACCTATGGAAATTCGACGATAGTTAAAAATTTCACTTGGGTTTCTTTGGCTTTTCAATAAATGCGCATTCACTGTACTTGCTCTTGAAATTAATTTCGTTTTCTGCCACAATCGAAAATTGTCTTCAAGAAGTTGAAGTCAAAAATCAAAACTTGCCATTGTGTGGGTGACCTTGTTGTGTAGGTGTGGTACGTGTATGGGATTGTGTTGGTTTTTATTGTCTCCCTTGCGTGCGAAATGTGATAAGTTTGAGTGTGTTGTGTAAGTATAGTACGTGTATAAGGTTGTGTTGGTCTTCTTTTTCGACCTTGCGTGCAAAGTGTGATAATTTTGAGTATGTTATGTAGGAATAGTGCGTGTATAAGATTGTATTGGTTTCTTATTGTGTGTTTCTTATATTTTTGTACGATTTTGCTTTGTGATCATGCCTACTTTTTTGCTGGCCGCCTGGTATTTTCATTTCGTTCATATAAATAAATATAGGCAAAATACAAGGCTCGATTTCGTTTGTTAAAGAACGATTTCATAAATTAAAGAAAACTCCACACGATTTGCCTAATATTCTCGAACACCTTGCAAATAAAAAACTTTGAACAAAAAAATCAAAGAAAGAAGACAGTGTCTCTGATTTTTTGTTTTTATTATGTCTTTCTTGTGTTTTTATAATTTTCTTATCATTCAATATTTTCCCCTTTTACGGCAGTCCGTCCATTTGCTTGTTTACCTTAAGCAAACCAACAGAATATTTTACGCCACATGGTTGAATAGACAAGAAATCTGTACAACTGCTTCAAATTTAACATAAGCCAATCGTTTCTTAAAAGTTGTTGCGCTTAAAACTTTTTCGTCTCTCTTTTTTCGGCAATCCGCTGCGTAACGTCCCCTGCGACCACAATTATAACAGTTGAAGTTACCGTTTTTTCTCCTTACGCTTTTGTTTCTGTCGACGCCGTTATTCTTGCTGTAATCCACACCTTCCGAATTTTTATGCATTTTGTTGTTGTTTTGCCGAGCAACAAATGTTTGTCCCGTTTCTCCCGAATTTAATAAGTCATTACGTTTTTTGCGTTCACTCTCCTCGATAAGTTTCACTTTGACGGAATTCAACTGTGGCAAATCGTCGCGAGATTCTAATGCAACGACAAAATTTTCGTAACACACAGGCAAACTAGCAAGAAGCATAATGACGAACAATTCTTCGTGAAAGGTAATACCCAATTCGCTAAGTTGTTCAATGATTGAAATCCGAAATATATTGCTGCATACTGTCACCTTCCGTCATTCGCATATGAATCAATTTTTTGAATAGTTACACCTTCCTCACAGGTCCAGATGGTTGATGGATTTCCTTTAGTGCTACCCAAGCTCATCTGCAGGTGGCTTAGGATTGTCTATTAATGACCACAGCTCTTGATGGACCAACACGCTTCCCATTTGAACACACCACGTATTATAATTGGTTTCATCCAATTTTTCTATATTGTATAGCGCACTCATATTCACTTTTTTTTTTTAAATATATTTTTATACTTTAACCCTGGACCAAGATTCTGGGCCCATAACCTGTTAAGGAACTATTTGACTTGCTAGGTAAGAAAGAATACAACGTATGTATTCTTCAAGCGCCAGAATAGAAGAGAAAGCACTTTAATAAGTTCAATTCAGATTTTACATTTCAAAACAGAGTCATATTATTACTTATGTTATTAACATTTTACCCATTACATTTTAACAAATAGTAATAATATTAATAAGAATAATAATAATAATAATAATAATAATAATAACAATAATAATAATAATATACATAATAATACATAAAAATAATAATAATAATAATATACATAATAATATATAAAAATAATAATAATAATAATAATAATAATAATAATAATAATAATAATAATAATAATAATAATAATAATAATAATAATAATAATAAAATAATAATAATAATAATAATAATAATAATTATAATAATAATAATAATAATAATAATAATAATAATAATAATAATAATAATAATAATAATAATAATAATAATAATAATTATAATAATAATAATAATAATAATAATAATAATAATAATAATATTAATAAATAATAATAATAATAATAATAATAATAATAATAATAATAATAATAATAATAATAATAATAAAAATAATAATAATAATAATAATAATAATAATAATAATAATAATAATAATAATAATAATAATAATAATAATAATAATAATAATAATAATAATAATAATAATAATAATAATAATAATAATAATAATAATAATAATAATAATAATAATAATAATAGTATTAATAATAATAATAATAATAATAATAATAATAATAATAATAATAATAATAATAATAATAATAATAATAATAATAATAATAATAATAATAATAATAATAATAATAATAATAATAATAATAATAATAATAATAATAATAATAATAATAATAATAATAAGAATAATAATAATAATAATATTAATAATAATAATTTTTTTTTTGCGGGTAGGAAAGGGGAGATGCCTATCGCATCTCACACCGTCGTGTGGTATGTTGGGCTCGCACCCGTAAAAACCCCTCCACATTAGACCTATCATCACTTCGGAACAGCGTTCGCATTACTTTAAAGTGGGGTCTCTCTCCACGCTCTGCGCGCCCCTCTATGGATGATCTGCGACCAAACCAACCTGTTGAGTCCTTATGTCAAGGTCGTTCTTCTTCAGTCGAAGAATTTCATTAACAAAAACTGCCACTTGTTTCCAGTTCTCTTCAATACTGGTCATTTTGCCTATGATGTTGTCGGGTGTGATATGTCCGATCGATTGTGTTAGTCGATTTCGTCTTTCTGCAAATCTTTTACAGTGAAATACTGTGTGTTCTGCGTTGTCTATTTCGGCGTCTGCGTATACACAACTGGTTCCAGAACTTTTGCCTATTGAGAACTGGAAAGAGCTAAAATATCCACGTCCTGTCAGCATTTGTGTGATGTAGTAATTTACTTCGCCGTGTTTCCTTTGTACCCAAACTTTGATATCAGGTATAAGCCTTAGTCCATCTCTCTTGCCAAAAGTCAAGAGTTTCCTCTTTGCAATGTTCGACTGTTTGTCTCGTTGCTACCCCTGCTTGACGCAGCTCGTAAATCCTCTTTCGCTCGATGGCTAGCAGATCAATCAGCTTCTCCCCAGCAATGACAAGTGCTGCTGCTCCAGATACCGTTCGATATGCGATTATTATCCTCATCGCGTAGGTTCGTTTTACCAACACCAAAGATTTCGCCCTGCATTTCACGTTTAATGTGTCTGCCCAGATTTCGCATCCGTACAACAGGATAGCGTTGTTTATGTCCATCAGCAGTCTCCTTTTCGATTGAAATGGTCTACCTATGTTTGCCATGAGCCTGCTGAGAGATTTTTTTGTATCTGCAGCCCTGCATCTCGCGTGATGGATTTGCGCCCCGAACGTCAGCTTTGTATCAATCCTGACTCCTTGGTATTTTAACACTTTTTGTGTCCTTATGATGGTATCGTTGACCCTCATATCAATTTCCACTGGCATCCGACGTCTAATGACGAGCAACAGCTCGGTGTTTTCAATAGCCAGCTAAAAGCCTTGCTTGTTAAGCCATTGCTTAACACGTATAATCACCTGGAGCTTGCGTTGAGCATGCGCGGTGTTACGTGCCGGCATTACTGCGACTATGTCATCTGCATATCCTACTAAGAAGGATTCATCAGGCATATCTATGTGGAGGATTTCGTCGTAGCTTATATTCCAGAGTTCTGGCCCTTGGATTGATCCTAGAGCTGCTCCTGACGTTATTTTTACACACTTCTCGCCTGCTTTGCTCTGGTATATATATATATATATAAGCCTCATCAAGTAATTTGAGATACGGAATTTTTTTCCAGAGCTTTAATTATGTTTTCGCATTTGACGCTGTTGAATGCGTTCTTGAAGTGCAATGTTGCAACTAGTACGACAGGCCGCGACAGATGATTGCCCTGTTGTGTTTTGAGTGCTACCTCAACGACTTCTTCAATTGCTTCGATTGTAGATCTTCCGGGCCTGAAGTCGTGCAGCTAATCGAATTGATCAGCTTCCGGCAACTTACCACTTGTGTTTAGCATACAGAGTGGTCGGTACGCTGATGGTGTTCCTGGGCCTCTTCTGCCTTTGCTGATCAATACCAGTCGCTGTATCTTCCAAGATTCGGGGAATATTCCACTTCGTATACACCTGTTTTACATATTGCTTTTAAGACTTCCTCTGGAATGTTATCAGGGCCCGGTGCCTTCTTGTTCTTAAGGCTCTTGGCTGCTTTGACCAGTTCGTCTTCGGTGAAGAGCTCTACATGTTCCCCAGTGTTCTTCCTCCATATCAGGGAGTTCGCTGTTAGACATACGCTTTTTCATGACGATTTTATAACCCAAACCCCACGGGTCGTAATTTACGTCATTACAGAGAGCTTTCCATACTTGTACATATTTCTCTCTGTGGGGGAGTCTCCCCTGCGTCTTTCTCTTGTAAGGAGACGTCTGCATCGGACACACTCTTCTCTCAGAGCTTTTATCTCTTCTATCCACCAATATACCTCTTGTCCTTGTCTGCGGGGCTTTCCTGCCTTTGGCATAGCAGCATTACAGGCAGTTTTTACGGCTTCCATGGTATTATATTCCACACTCTGGGTGCTTCCGTTGTGAGAGACATCAGGTAGGCACCTGTCGATTTCGTTTATAAAGAGGGTCTCTTTCAAGCGGTTTACATTCCATCTGCGGTTACTACGTGCAGTATTACGTTTTGCATTGAATGTGTTTTTCTCTGGGAGGGTGAAAGGGATATACTCATGGTCGCTGCCGTTGTACTAAGACTTTCCAGTGCGTTATCTTATGTGCCATATTCTCTGAGACCAGAGTAATGTCGGGGATTGTTCGTGCGTTTCCCATTCGCCGAAAAGTTGTACCGACGTTGGCTACTACGAGACCTGCCTTAGCAGCCGTATCAAGGACTCTGGGACCCCTGGGGTTTGTTGAAGGCATGCCACACTCTTCAGCTCCCGATTTAAAATCTCCAGCTACAACAAGGTTTCCCGGTAATCGCCTAGCTGTTTCTTCATTATCGTCGAGTTTTCTCTGATGTGCTTCTATACCATCACTTGGTGTTAGATAGCAGCTGATGATGTTGTAGTCTTTGACTCTCACATATAAGTAGCAGCTTCATTACCACTGCTCAGATTCCGTATTTTGCTTGGATCTGGGAACCATAATGCAGCAGTTTTGGTGTCGTTTTCAAACCAGAATCCAGTTTGTTTTCTCTTGTATTGCTCGCTGAATATAACCAATATAAATTTGTTTCTCCATGACTTTTTGGGACAACAGATCATCCGCTATCCTGCTTCTAGGTAAGGTTGTTTGGAGAACCTTCATCTTCGATCTTTCCTGGCACTGGCAACGCAGTTCTTGGCCCCAGGGAAGTGATTCAGCTATTTAAGTTTATCATGTGCACATAAACAGCATCGTGGTGGCTTCGTGCAAGTGTTCATCTTGTGTCCATTCTCTCCGCAACTAATGCCCAGGTCACTACGGTCTGGTCCTCTGAAGTCCTTCCGCAAGTGGCCAACGCCAAAGCATATGAAGCACCGCTTAATTTCGATGCACTGCTTTACTCGGCACCGCGTCCATCCGATCTTAATCTTCTGCGCTTTCAGTACATCATTTACGTTCTTCTGTGGGTAGTATGACAAAGGCCTGCTTCAACCCTAAATTGTTGGCGTCTGTGAGCCGAACTTGCATTTCTTGACCCCTGTCGCTTATCACTGCCTTGATTGCAGAGACAAGTTCCTCTACCTCTGTGAGATGGCCTTCACTGACGCACTTTCCTTAAGCATGTTTTTGATTGTTTCACAAAGCTTATAAAATTTGCTTCCATTGGTAAGTTTAACTAGCATGTCCCCTGTTCTTGTCTTCTTGACCGAGTGGACAGAACTCCCGGCTTCATATTCATGGTTTCATATTTTTTTTCAGCTCTCTCAGAACGTCCATGTAGATCCTTCCACCTTCTGGCTTAATTATCACAGCTTCCGGCCGAGTTCGCGTCCTTGACTTAGGCTTTATGCCAATATCAACTAATTTCTGAGTTTTGCTTACTTTGGTTCTGTCTTGTTTGCAATCGAGTTTCGACTTTTTTGTGATTCACAGTCTCGAATCCATCATTCGGCTCCTTGTTTCTCACTTTTTTGCTCGAACCTTGTATCGCAGGACTTGTAGCGATTCTTTTCTGGGTGCCCAGAGCTGGTGTTTCAGTTTTGTGTTGGTCCTGTTTTTCAGTGCCTTGCTTTTTCCTCCCTAGCACTTACTACTTCAGCGTTCATCCAGCTCTTCCTGTAGCTTCCGATGACATCGAAGAGTTCACTCAGTTCAGACACACCGTCTTTAATATTCATGCTTATATTTCGCTGTTTCCGCTTGAAATTCTTCATTCTTAGCAGTACCCCTTTGCACTACTCTAGCGTTTCTTCTTTCAGGGTCCTCATCTTCAGAATCAACTCTTGCCTTGGGGAGCCGTTGGTGTGCATTACTCTTTGTTGTGCTCTCTGGGTTTCCAAATCTACAAGTGGTGTCTCCGCGTTGAATTGGGTCTCATTTTCTATTTCGATTGTTTGTGTAGTTTTCGGCGTTTCCTGAGTTAAATAGATCAGACTCCAATACTTGTGTAGCTCTTTGATTTGGCGATCGCATCGTCAAATAACTTCTAAGGAATATCCCGCTCTCCTCTTTCTTTTGTTGTTGTTGGTGTATACTCATAGTGAATGGGTCCAAACTTTATGGCGCTATCTTCTCTCATACGTACAGTTGTCCGAAATGTTCCCATGGGTCCTTATGCAGGCAATGAGGTCCATGTAAGGCTTGATACAAAACTTCATGGGTGCTTGCATTCAGAACCAGAACAGACAATAAGCAGGAGTCCTCTCAAATGCACCTGTACCACCGACCTAACGGTGATGTGATTTGAACGTACTTAAAGACTCGCCGAGTTTTAATAAAGCGGAGGTAACTGCAGCATTAGCCCAACAGCCATTTCGCCAGGGGTTCAATCTGGGTACTAAAGTGTTGGAATACCATAGTCATCAGCGATCGGATCTTCTTTTCTGTCTACCGATCCGGAAAAAAACATTATAAATAGCCGTCCAATGTGGGGCAGACGCTAACCAGGATAACGCCCGATTCGGGAACAGACGCGTCCTGGATTTCTCGCCCAGAGAGCCATTCCACCTGGTCAGGCTTAGCTCGACGTCGCCTTCTCACCTTAGCAAGCGCACTGACGGGTGATAGAGTTGCTTCCCGGGGTCGCCACGTGGGGGCAGTGAGATTCTTGGGACTTGTCTGGATGGATCGTGCGGGACTTCGCCATGTTAAAGCCGATCAGACACTTTACCATTCAGCCATAGACCCCAACCTCACAATAATAATAATAATAATAATAATGTTGAGGAACTATTTGACTTGCTAGGTAAGAATTACTTGCATTACATTTTACTCATTACATTTTAACATTCCCCTTTAATGTTGATAACAATAAGTTCTTCTAATAATTCATAAGTGAATAAACAAAGGCAAAAATTCATATTTGTAATAATTATTTGCTTATCTTAGTTCTTGTATAATCCTAGTAATTGAATGCATTTAATATGTTTGACTTTGACAAGGTTTTTTGTTAGTATGTCAGCTGTCATATCATTAGTGGGACAATAATTTAAATTAAAAATTTCCTTTTTATATATCTCTCTAATATAATGATAACGAATATCTATATGCTTGCTTCTGGAATAATAAACAGGATTTTTAACTAGATTTTGCGCGCTCAAATTATCTCCAAAAATGTCGATTGTTTCAATCTTTTTGTTCAAATACATTTCATTTAGTAATTTTCTAATATATACAGCTTCTTTCGCAGCAAGTGAAAGAGTCATATATTCAGCTTCGGTGCTTCTTAAGGCTACTGACGATTGCTTCTTGCTGTCCCACGAGAACACACAGCCACCAAGCATGAACGCATATCCTGTAAAGGATTTCCTATCCGTTGAATCGCCACCCCAGACTCCTTTGCCGGTCCTCTCTTATTTGTGCTTTACGTTTATTGTTGAATTCAAATAACGTAACACTTGTTTCGCTGCTGCCAGATGCACGTTATGTGGGTCTGTATTTCGCTGCGACAACTTGCTTACCCAGTGTAAGATATCACGGCCGTGTCATGATGGCTATGTACATTAGCGATCCGACGAGCGATTGGTACTCGGTTTGGTCAACAGGGTTGCATGCTTCCTCATGGCACTGCACTTGAAAACCTGGTACCAGTGGAACTAACGCTTTGCAACAGTTCTCGAAGATGTATTGCTGCAAGAGTTGTGTAATGTGTTGCCGTTGGTTAATGAAAATAGTACCTCTTTCAACAACCCTTCCCATCGCCATGCCCAAAAATGACTAATACGGCCTGGAATTTCGACTATCTGGAATGAATTAGAAATTTTTTGTTCGATATTATTAGGCTCGATTTTATCCGAACTGGCCACTAATATGTCATCCACATATTATATTGTAACAACATTCAGGTTACAAATACCTGGGTGTGTGTTTGGATAGGCGGCTAACTTTCAAAACGCATATTTCAAGTATCACGAAATCCTTAAGACAGAGGATTGGTAAATTGCATTGGCTTTTAACTAACATTAATAAATTGTCCTTGGGAAATAAGGTGAACATTTACAAAACCATAATTGCTCCTGCTTGGCAATACGGTTTGCAGGTGTATGGAATAGCAGCGAGGTCAAACATCACGAAGGTGAGAGTACTGCAGGCCAAGACATTGCGAATGCTTACTGGTGCCCCTTGGTTCATGCGAACGGCGGACCTTGAAAACGACTTAAAAATACCGAAAATTGGCGATGTGATAAATCGTCAGGCCAAAAAATATATAGAGAGGTTAAAAAATCATCCATATAAACTAGCAAGGCGCCTTCTAAAACGACAAGGAATGGGAGGAGTTAGGGTGGCGAGACGGCTGAGAAGATCACACCCTGCCGACCTCCGTAACAGATCCTTTTAATACACAACACTATATCCCCACTTATTATTTAATTTGTTTTGTTAATTTTTGTATATACAATTTAATTGAAGTTGTTCTAATAATAACAGAAAAATTAAATATAACGGAAAGAAGAAGAAAAAAAACATATACAGTCACGATGTTAATATTGTTGTCTTCATTCCTTGCGTACACACATCAGAGTATCGGGTGAAAACATCTCCTCATAGTTTAAATCAAACGTTTGTGAACAGCCTTTGGCAACTAACCTTGCCTTATACCGCTCGATTTCGCCTTTGCTGTTCTTTTTCAGTCTAAATACCCAACGATTTCCAATGGCCTTGTGCTTACGAGGAAGGTCTACAAGCTCCCATTTATCATTTTCGGTGAGTGCATTAAATTCAGTTTGCATTGCGTTCCTCCACTCATCTGCTTGCTTGCCAGACAATGCCTCTTCAATCGTTTGCGGCTCCACGACGGTACTCCTCATTAAATTCACGGTATTGTATTGTTTTTTAGGTCTGCCCCGTAATCCTTTCTTAATCTTTCTTGGACGACCTGGTCCTCATCTCTGTTTAACCTCATTGCTGCTCTCTTCAGCCGAATCTGACTCCAGTCCCGATTGCCTTTTCATCTGTTATGTCATCTAAAATTTGGTCGTAATCATTTTCGGGCGTATCGTTTACCAAATTTCGTTCTTCTTTATGGTTAACAGATTCGGCGGCATCTGGACGATTAGTGCTTTTACTAGGCTCGTTGTTAATTTCAATACTAATACTCTCGGTGGTGTTTTCCACAAAGGAAACATCACGGCTAATGATGATATTGTTGCTGCTTTTATCAAATAATCGATAAGCCTTCGACCTATCATCGTAGCCAACCATTATAAGTTCTCTCCCCTTTGACCGGAACTTCTTATGCTGAGTCTTGTCCAGTGCGACAGCTAAACAGCCAAATATTCTGAAATGACTTACGACAGGCTTGTTTCCATTCCAGGCTTCATAAGGCGTCATATTGACTAAACCACTTGTAGGTGCCCGGTTTCTGATATATGCTGCTGTATGTACTGCTTCAGCCCAAAATTTTTCAGGTAAATCTGCGTTTGTCAGCATACAGCGAGCCATTTCCACCAGCGTTCGGTTGAACCTCTCAGCGATTTCATTCCGTTGGGGAGTATGGGGAACGGATAATTGACGAACAATACCATTATATTTTAGATACTTATCAAATTCCTTATTAATGTATTCCGTGCCATTATCGGTGCGCAGAATTTTTATTTTGCAACCTGTTTGTATCTCAGCCATGTTTTTGTAAGTTTTAAATATGTTAAAAGCTTCATTTTTCTGCTTAATAAAATAAACATTTACAAAACGCGTTTTGTCGTCGATCATCGTAATAAAATACGGCGAACTGATAATATACTATAAACTACTGAACTGAAGTAATCAGGCAAACAGAAATTTTTGAAAGTGGGTGCCTGTTGTGACAACGAAGCAAGCGCTGTTTCCCTTCTTGATGTGTCTTCCTACATTTTGTGTTCTTAGCGCGAATTAGCATGAAAAGGAATTTCTGTATATCACCTTTGTTTTGGCTATTTTAAGTGCCGTCACCCATTTTTATTTTGATTGTATTGATATTGTTGTGGGAATGATATGATAGCGAAAAAGGAACATGTATGGCGCGATTTTTTTATGAATGACGAACATGATTTTTGTTAGTGCAATTCCCACCACCTACTTATATTGGTTTTGGTGGAACTTTTAATGAATAAATAATTATAATAATAACGAATAAATTATTCGTTCGGGCTGTTAGAAATAAAGAAATAAATAAGTAAAATTGATTTAAAATGTATATTTTGCGCTATATATATCGAAAAACCCAAGTTGAATACAGCTAATTCTACCTTGACTACCAGGCAAACAGAAAAAACAGCAAGCAACTGCAAGTGTCCCATGTGAAAACGATATCAAACCACCTGCGCTACTGCGAATACAGGAAAGAAAGAAATAAATTTTGCCTTCGCCCAACAACAAAGCGTGTGACATTTGTTTTTTCCTTATTTGCCGAACATAAGGGAAGACAAAGAAAAGAGATATTCTTGCGTGAATGAATATGTATACTTTTTGCGTGCACGCAAATTTGAAGTCATCAACGAAACGCGCTCGGGGGCTGACAAGCGAAGATTGACTTGTTGGCTATGATGTGAAGTGGGGCGCGTGCGGGAATAAAAATTCCTCTTTTTTGCTACGCTCACGCAACAACAAAGTCTAGACCATTTCTTTTTTTCTTCATTGCCGATCACAAGGAAAGAGGAGGAAGGAACACAACACGAAATAAGGGTGACGAAATTTGCTTTGCGCGATTGAGACTCGAACTTCGCGGACTGTGCGCATTGCTCATACAGTCAAACACCCAAATCTCGAATTACCATAATGCATAAAAAAAGTTCGAGTTATGGCGATATTCAGGTTATGGAAGACATATTATATTGATTTTTCACTATAAACGTACTTAATTCGAGTCATGGAGATATTCGACTTATAAAAGTTCGACCTATGGAAATTCGACGATAGGTAAAAATTTCACTTGGGTTTCTTTGGCTTTTCAATAAATGCGCATTCACTGTACTTGCTCTTGAAATTAATTTCGTTTTCTGCCACAATCGAAAATTGTCTTCAAGAAGTTGAAGTCAAAAATCAAAACTTGCCATTGTGTGGGTGACCTTGTTGTGTAGGTGTGGTACGTGTATGGGATTGTGTTGGTTTTTATTGTCTCCCTTGCGTGCGAAATGTGATAAGTTTGAGTGTGTTGTGTAAGTATAGTACGTGTATAAGGTTGTGTTGGTCTTCTTTTTCGACCTTGCGTGCAAAGTGTGATAATTTTGAGTATGTTATGTAGGTATAGTGCGTGTATAAGATTGTATTGGTTTCTTATTGTGTGTTTCTTATATTTTTGTACGATTTTGCTTTGTGATCATGCCTACTTTTTTGCTGGCCGCCTGGTATTTTCATTTCGTTCATATAAATAAATATAGGCAAAATACAAGGCTCGATTTCGTTTGTTAAAGAACGATTTCATAAATTAAAGAAAACTCCACACGATTTGCCTAATATTCTCGAACACCTTGCAAATAAAAAACTTTGAACAAAAAAATCAAAGAAAGAAGACAGTGTCTCTGATTTTTTGTTTTTATTATGTCTTTCTTGTGTTTTTATAATTTTCTTATCATTCAATATTTTCCCCTTTTACGGCAGTCCGTCCATTTGCTTGTTTACCTTAAGCAAACCAACAGAATATTTTACGCCACATGGTTGAATAGACAAGAAATCTGTACAACTGCTTCAAATTTAACATAAGCCAATCGTTTCTTAAAAGTTGTTGCGCTTAAAACTTTTTCGTCTCTCTTTTTTCGGCAATCCGCTGCGTAACGTCCCCTGCGACCACAATTATAACAGTTGAAGTTACCGTTTTTTCTCCTTACGCTTTTGTTTCTGTCGACGCCGTTATTCTTGCTGTAATCCACACCTTCCGAATTTTTATGCATTTTGTTGTTGTTTTGCCGAGCAACAAATGTTTGTCCCGTTTCTCCCGAATTTAATAAGTCATTACGTTTTTTGCGTTCACTCTCCTCGATAAGTTTCACTTTGACGGAATTCAACTGTGGCAAATCGTCGCGAGATTCTAATGCAACGACAAAATTTTCGTAACACACAGGCAAACTAGCAAGAAGCATAATGACGAACAATTCTTCGTGAAAGGTAATACCCAATTCGCTAAGTTGTTCAATGATTGAAATCCGAAATATATTGCTGCATACTGTCACCTTCCGTCATTCGCATATGAATCAATTTTTTGAATAGTTACACCTTCCTCACAGGTCCAGATGGTTGATGGATTTCCTTTAGTGCTACCCAAGCTCATCTGCAGGTGGCTTAGGATTGTCTATTAATGACCACAGCTCTTGTAGGACCAACACGCTTCCCATTTGAACACACCACGTATTATAATTGGTTTCATCCAATTTTTCTATATTGTATAGCGCACTCATATTCACTTTTTTTTTTTAAATATATTTTTATACTTTAACCCTGGACCAAGATTCTGGGCCCATAACCTGTTAAGGAACTATTTGACTTGCTAGGTAAGAAAGAATACAACGTATGTATTCTTCAAGCGCCAGAATAGAAGAGAAAGCACTGTAATAAGTTCAATTCAGATTTTACATTTCAAAACAGAGTCATATTATTACTTATGTTATTAACATTTTACCCATTACATTTTAACAAATAGTAATAATATTAATAAGAATAATAATAATAATAATAATAATAATAATAATAATAATAATAATAATAATAACAATAATAATAATAATATACATAATAATACATAAAAATAATAATAATAATTATAATAATAATAATAATAATAATAATAATAATAATAATAATAATAATAATAATAATAATAATAATAATAATAATAATAATAATAATAATAATAATAATAATAATAATAATAATAATAATAATAATAATAATAATAGTAATAATAATAATAATAATAATAATAATAATAATAATAATAATAATAATAATAATAATATTAATAATAATAATAATAATAATAATAATAATAATAATAATAATAATAATAATAATAATAAGAATAATAATAATAATAATATTAATAATAATAATTTTTTTTTGCGGGTAGGAAGGGGGAGATGCCTATCGCATCTCACACCGTCGTGTGGTATGTTGGGCTCGCACCCGTAAAAACCCCTCCACATTAGACCTATCATCACTTCGGAACAGCGTTCGCATTACTTTAAAGTGGGGTCTCTCTCCACGCTCTGCGCGCCCCTCTATGGATGATCTGCGACCAAACCACCCTGTTGAGTCCTTATGTCAAGGTCGTTCTTCTTCAGTCGAAGAATTTCATTAACAAAAACTGCGACTTGTTTCCAGTTCTCTTCAATACTGGTCATTTTGCCTATGATGTTGTCGGGTGTGATATGTCCGATCGATTGTGTTAGTCGATTTCGTCTTTCTGCAAATCTTTTACAGTGAAATACTGTGTGTTCTGCGTTGTCTATTTCGGCGCCTGCGTATACACAACTGGTTCCAGCACTTTTGCCTATTGAGAACTGGAAAGAGCTAAAATATCCACGTCCTGTCAGCATTTGTGTGATGTAGTAATTTACTTCGACGTGTTTCCTTTGTACCCAAACTTTGATATCAGGTATAAGCCTTTCCGTCCATGTTCCCGTGGTCTCATTAG